>WNWK01005316.1:80000-122982 GCA_009830355.1 Cherax destructor
AACGTATGGGAGTATGTTAGAACGTATGGGAGTGTGTTAGAACGTGATTTAACGTGTATGGAACGCGTAATTGAAGACCTAGGTGTGGGGGATGATGCACAGCTCCTGGACCCTGCCCTGAGCTACTCACCACACACTGCCTGGTATTGGTGTTTGGGTCATACCTACTCTGGAAGCTGTGTATGGTCGCTGTTTAGAGTACTTCCTGATCAAGGTGGTTGTTGTTGCAGTAGTGAGGCAGTATTGAGGTCAGTCAGTAGTATAGTATTCTAGACTTCTAGAACATTGCTGAGTTCAACACCTTTACTAGTATTGATTGTGTGTGTGTATGTGTGAGTGTATGTGCTCACCTATTTGTACTCACCTATTTGTACTCACCTATTTGTACTCACCTATTTGTACTCACCTATTTGTTCTTACGTATTTGTGGTTGCAGGGGTCGATTCACCGCTCCTGCCCCGCCTCTTCACTGGTCGCTACTAGGTCCTCACTCTCCCTGCTCCATGAGCTTTATCATACCATTTCTTAAAGCTATGTATGTATCCTGCCTCCACTATATCACTCTCCAGACTGCTCCACGTCCTGACAACTCCGTGACTGAAGAAATACTTCCTAACATCCCTCTGACTCATCCGAGTCTTCAGCTTCCAATTGTGACCCCTTGTTGTTGTGTCACATCTCTGGGACATCCTGTCTCTGTCCACCTTGTCAGTTCCTTGCAGTATTTTATATGTCAATATCATATCTTCCTCATCCCTCCTGTCCTCCAGTGTCGTCAGGTTGATTTCCCTTAACCTCTCCTCGTAGGACATTTCCCTTAGCTCCGGGACTAGTCTTGTCGCAAACCTTTGCACTTTCTCTAATTTCTTGACGTGCTTGGCTAGGTGTGGGTTCCAAACTGGTGCTGCATACTCTAGTATGGGCCTGACGTACACGGTGTACAGTGTCGTGAATAACTCACTACTTAGACATCAGAACGCTATTCTCAGGTTTGCTAGGCGCCCATATGCTGCAGCAGTTATTTGGTTGATGTGCGCCTCAGAGGATGTGTTCGGCATGATGCTCACCCCAAGATCCTTTTCCTTGAGTGAGGTTTGCAGCTTTTGATCCCTGAGCATGTACTCCATCTGCGGTCTTCTTTGTCCTTTCGCAAGCTTCCTGACTTTGCACTTGGATGTGTTAAAGTCCAGGAGTCACTTGTCAGACCAGGCTTGCAGCCTCTCCAGATCCCCTTGTAATATTACCTGATCCACATCCACTTGAATTCTCCAGATTAGCTTCACATCGTCTACAGACTGGGAGGGCTTCCATCATGTCATTCCCATGTACCTGAAACAGCACCGGACCTAGGACGACCCTTGTATAACCCTGCTCGACACATAGACCCACTCTGACACCTCATCACATACCAACACACGTTGTGTCCTTCCTATCAGATATTCCCTGCTATTCCTGCCTGCTCCTCTAGCTTTTCAACCAATATCTTGTGTGGTACTGCGTCGAAAGCCTTCTTACAGTCCGAGAAGATGCAGTCTACCCATCCCCTCTCTCTCCTATCTTACTTCTTTTTCCTTGTCGTAGAACTTCAATAGGTTTGTGATGCAGGATTTCCCTTCCCTGAAGCCGTGCTGGTTGCCATGTATGATCCCATTCTTTCTAGGTACTCCATCATTCTTCTCCTGATAATCTTCTCCATGAGTTTGCATACTATACATGTCAGTGACAGTAGTCTGTAGTTTAGCGTTGCCTGTCTGTCTCCTTTCTTAAAAATTGGGACTACATTTGCTGTCTTCCATACCTCAGGTAGTCGCCCTGCTTCGATAGATGTGTTGAATCATATCTGGACCAATACTATATCCACAATAAAAGCAGGAATAATCACAGACAACACTACCCAACTTTTCTCATAATCAACTTAGGTAGACTACCTCAGGACACAACTTAGGTAGAGTGCCTCAGGACACAACTTAGGTAGACTGCCTCAGGACACAACTTAGGTAGAGTGCCTCAGGACACAACTTAGGTAGACTGCCTCAGGACACAACTTAGGTAGAGTGCCTCATGACACAACTTAGGTAGACTGCCTCAGGACACAACTTAGGTAGAGTGCCTCATGAAACAACTTATGTAGACTGCCTCAGGACACAACTTAGGTAGACTGCCTCAGGACACAACTTAGGTAGACTGCCTCGGGACACAACTTAGGTAGACTGCCTCAAGACACAACTTAGGTAGACTGCCTCAGGACACAACTTAGGTAGACTTCCTTAGGACACAACTTAGGTAGACTTCCTTACGACACAACTTAGGTAGACTACCTCAGGACACAACTTAGGTAGACTGCCTCAGGACACAACTTAGGTAGACTTCCTTAGGACACAACTTAGGTAGACTTCCTTAGGACACAACTTAGGTAGACTTCCTTAGGACACAACTTAGGTAGACTACCTAGGAACACAACTTAGGTAGACTGCCTCAGGACACAACTTAGACTACCTCAGGACACAACTTAGGTAGACTGCCTCAGGACACAACTTAGGTAGACTGCCTCAGGACTAGCAAACTCCTAGGAAGACTGCCTCAGGACACAACTTAGACTACCTCAGGACACAACTTAGGTAGACTACCTCAGGACACAACTTAGGTAGACTGCCTCAGGACACAACTTAGGTAGACTACCTCAGGACACAACTTAGGTAGACTGCCTCAGGACACAACTTAGGTAGACTGCCTCAGGACACAACTTAGGTAGACTACCTCAGGACACAACTTAGGTAGACTGCCTCAGGACACAACTTAGGTAGACTACCTCAGGACACAACTTAGGTAGACTGCCTCAGGACACAACTTAGGTAGACTACCTCAGGACACAACTTAGGTAGACTGCCTCAGGACACAACTTAGGTAGACTACCTCAGGACACAACTTGAGACTACCTCAGGACAATAGGTAGACTGCCTCAGGACACAACTTAGTAGACTCCTCAGGACACAACTTGGTAGCTACCTCAGGACACAACTTAGGTAGACTGCCTCAGGACACTAACTTAGGCAGACTGACCTCAGGACACAACTTAGGTAGACTACCTCAGGACACAACTTAGGGAACTACCTCAGGACACAACTTAGGTAGACTACCTCAGGACCACGTAACCCTCAGGACCTAGACTGACCTCAGGACACAACTTAGGTAGACTACCTCAGGACACAAACCTCAGGAAACTAGGACTACCTCAGGACACAACTTAGGTAGACTAGCCTCAGGACACAACTTAGGTAGACTGCCTCAGGACACAACTTAGACTCCTCAGGACACAACTTAGGTAGACTGCCTCAGGACACAACTTAGGTAGACTACCTCAGGACACAACTTAGGTGACTACCTCAGGACACAACTTGGCAACTCCTCAGGACACAAGCTTAGGCACCTGACTGCCTCAGGACACAACTTAGGTAGACTGCCTCAGGACACAACTTAGGTAGACTCCTCAGGACACAACTTAGGTAGACTACCTCAGGACACAACTTAGGTAGACTACCTCAGGACACAACTTAGGTAGACTCCTCAGGACACAACTTAGGTAGACTACCTCAGGACACAACTTAGGTAGACTACCTCAGGACACAACTTAGGTAGACTACCTCAGGACACTAAGCTTAGGTAGACTACCTCAGGACACAACTTGGTAGACTCCTCAGGACACAACTTAGGTAGACTAGCCTCAGGACACAACTTAGGTAGACTACCTCAGGACACAACTTAGGTAGACTGCCTCAGGACACAACTTAGACTACCTCAGGACACAACTTAGGTAGACTACCTCAGGACACAACTTAGGTAGACTACCTCAGGACACAACTTAGGTAGACTACCTCAGGACACAACTTAGGTAGACTACCTCAGGACACAACTTAGGTAGACTGCCTCAGGACACAACTTAGGTAGACTACCTCAGGACACAACTTAGGTAGACTACCTCAGGACACAACTTAGGTAGACTACCTCAGGACACAACTTAGGTAGACTACCTCAGGACACAACTTAGGTAGACTACCTCAGGACACAACTTAGGTAGACTGCCTCAGGACACAACTTAGGTAGAGTGCCTCAGGACACAACTTAGGTAGACTGCCTCAGGACACAACTTAGGTAGACTGCCTCAGGACACAACTTAGGTAGAATACCTCAGGACACAACTTAGGTAGACTACCTCAGGACACAACTTAGGTAGACTACCTCAGGACACAACTTAGGTAGACTGCCTCAGGACACAACTTAGGTCCAGACGTAGCCCTCAGGACACAACTTAGGTAGATGCCTCAGGACACAACTTAGGTAGACTGCCTCAGGACACAACTTAGGTAGACTACCTCAGGACACAACTTAGGTGACTACCTCAGACACAACTTAGGTAGACTCCTCAGGACACAACTTGTTACCAGGACCTAGAGCTACCTCAGGACACAACTTAGGTAGACTGCCTCAGGACACAACTTAGGAGATACCTCAGGAAACTGCCTCAGGACACAACTTAGGTGATACCTCAGGACACAACTTAGGTAGACTACCTCAGACACAACTTAGGTAGATGCCTCAGGACACAACTTAGGTAGACTACCTCAGGACACAACTAGGTAGACTGCCTCAGGACACAACTTAGGAGATACCTCAGGACACAACTTAGGTAGACTACCTCAGGACACAACTTAGGTAGACTACCTCAGGACCATGGTAGAGTGCCTCAGGACACAACTGGTAGTCCCAGGACACAACTTAGTGACTGCCTCAGGACACAACTTAGGTAGATGCCCTCAGGACACACTTAGGTAGACTACCTCAGGACACAACTAGGTCCTTTTCGACTACATGATGAGTCATGGTAAATAATTTACACTGCACTGGCTGGGCGAGGTAGCGGACACCCATGATATTGATGACTGGGCGAGGTAGTGGACACCCACGATATTGATGACTGGGCGAGGTAGTGGACACCCACGATATTGATGACTGGCTGGGCGAGGTAGTGGACACCCACGATATTGATGACTGGCTGGGCGAGGTAGTGGACACCCACGATATTGATGACTGGCTGGGCGAGGAGTGGACAATCACCACGATATTGATGACTGGCTGGGCGAGGTAGTGGACACCCACGATATTGATGACTGGCTGGGCGAGGTAGTGGACACCCACGATATTGATGACTGGCTGGGCGAGGTAGGACACCAGATATTGATGACTGGGCGAGGTAGTGGACACCCAGATATTGATGACTGGGCAGGTAGTGGACACCCACGATATTGATGACTGGCTGGGCGAGGTAGTGGACACCCACGATATTGATGACTGGCTGGGCGAGGTAGTGGACACCCACGATATTGATGACTGGCTGGGCGAGGTAGCGGACACCCATGATATTGATGACTGGGCGAGGTAGTGGACACCCACGATATTGATGACTGGGCGAGGTAGCGGACACCCACGATATTGATGACTGGGCGAGGTAGCGGACACCCACGATATTGATGACTGGGCGAGGTAGCGGACACCCACGATATTGATGACTGGCTTGGCGAGGTAGCGGACACCCACGATATTGATGACTGGCTGGGCGAGGTAGCGGACACCCACGATATTGATGACTGGCTTGGCGAGGTAGTGGACACCCACGATATTGATGACTGGGCGAGGTAGTGGACACCCACGATATTGATGACTGGGCGAGGTAGCGGACACTAACGATATTGATGACTGGGCGAGGTAGCGGACACCCACGATATTGATGACTGGGCGAGGTAGCGGACACCCACGATATTGATGACTGGGCGAGGTAGTGGACACCCACGATATTGATGACTGGCTCAAAATATTCGTACACAAGACCCATAACCTCTACAATAAAGAATGTTCAATGATAACGAATCAAATGTCAACAAAGAGACTAAAAAGTACCTGTCTAGATTATGTAGTCTATATTAGGTAAAGTCTGCCAGAAATGGCATGATAGTGGCTTTCTTTGTTCCAATCAAATTATGAAAACACACATTGTAACCTTAGCAAAGAAATAATTTGTTATTATTATTATAATATAATTGTTAGTGGCACACATAGCGCCTCTGCTGCCTTTCTCAGGCGCCATGGAGAGATGTTAGCTGGGCCTTCAAGGTGTCTAGTTCACCTGGACGTTTCTTCACCTCCTCGGTTGTAAGAAGTGAGTCTAGCACTTGTCGGTGAACCCTTCTGCCTTAGTTTGCTGGGAGTCTTTCTGTCTCCACTGAGATTACCTCCCTAAATCTCTTGGTGAACTCCTCTCGTACTTCCTAGTCATTTCGTGTGAGCTCCCCTCCTTCCTTCCTCAGCATGATAACCTGGTCCTTGACTGTTGTTCTCCTCAAGTGGCTGTATAACAACTTTGGGTCAGATTTGGCTTTCGATGCTATGTAATTCTCATATTGCTGATTGGCTTCTCTCCTTATGCATGCATATTCGTTTTTGGCTCTTCGACTCAGCTCCTTATTTTTCTGAGTTCTTTGCCATCTATACTTTTCCATGCTCTAGCACACTTGGTTTTGGCCTTTCTACACCTCCCAGTAAACTATGGGCTCACTTGGGCCTTCTCATTGTTTCTGTTGCCCCTTGGTACTAACTTCTCCCCTGCCTTCCTGCACTTTGTGGCTACGTGATTTATAATTTAATTTACTGTCTTTGCCTCTAGTTCTCTTTCACATGCAGGAATCGCCTCATACCTGTGTATTTCCCATTTTTGAAGTTTAGCTTCTCCCTTCCCCATACTGCTTCACTCTCCACTGTTAACTCTACAGTGTATGTGAAGCTCAGGACCACCTGACCACTAGTGCTGATGGGCCTTTCAAGTGTAATATCCCCAATGTCAAGGCTGCTCAAGGTAGTCTTGCTGGTTCATTGCCATGTTGGTGCATTAAGTGTTCTAGTATCACTTCCAGTATCTTCGCCCTACACATTTCTGGTCCTTCCTGTGGCCCTAGGTTTCCCTGTCAATCTTCGTGGTTGAAATCCCCCATGATTAGTAACTTTGCCCTGCTCATGTGGGCCCTTCTGGCCACCTTGGCTAGTGGTCCACCATTGATCCATTGTTCTCATTGTACACTTATCTAGGTCTCCTGCTTTTCAGTGGTGGGTTGTACTTAACTGCCATCACCACCTTATCCCTGGTATGAAGGCATCTGTTTCCCCTCTGTCCATTCCTCTCAACTCCTCTTGTTTTTGATGAGCAGTGCAACTCCTCTCCCTCTGTTCCCTCTGTCTTTTCTCATGATCTGATAGTCCTCAGGAAGATCGTGTTTATCATCATCCTGTCGATGCCTTCCTTTTCTTGCCTTAATGCCACAGGCGTCTTTATATCCTCACTCTTAGTTTCTGCTGTTCTTTTCGTGTTCTGTCGTGGTCTAGGTACACCCATTGGTATTTTTGTGAGTTCTTTAACAGTGGTTTCTGCTGCAAGATCTTGTTTTGTACCATTTCTGTCTTCAATGTCAATTTGACTGGGCGATTTTTTCCTGTTTTTTAAAATCCAAGTCTATGAAAATTTGTCTGGGGCTTCATGTCCTCTCCTGCTAGTGTGATATGTTAGATATCTTACCATCCCTGTCTTCTTTCATCATATGTTCTGCCCAGGAATAATTACTGACCTCTCCGTCTCATCTTCCCACCTTTCCCTTCTTATCTCCAGGACCGATTTAAGCATCTCCATTGTTGTGTGTACTCACCTATTTGTGGTTGAAGGGGTCGAGACTCAGCTCCTGGCCCTGCCTCTTCACTGATCGCTACTAGGTCCTCTCTCTCCCTGCTCTATGAACTTAATCATACCTCGTCTTTAAGCTATGTATGGTTCTTGCCTCCACTACCTCACTTTCAAGACTGTGTGTGTGTGTATTATAACAATAGTTATTTGGCGTCTTCTTGGTAGCGGGAATGCAATGATAAGGCTTCGGAGGCTTCTTACTTTATTAGAATAAAGTGTGGGGTACACAAACTGTGTGTTAGTGGCCATGGCCCAGGTGGGCCATGTGCCTTGCGAGGGAGAGAGGAAGAACGCCTCTTGTCTGAGTCAAGGCAGCTGCGTCAGTGAGAGCGAGGCAGGGGTGAGATGGCTGGCATGCCCACCAGCTTGCCCTCTGGTGGAAACTATGGGAACTAGAAACCATACCACGGGTGGGGTTCGAACCCACGGTCAGAGAGTCTCAAAACTCCAGACTGTCACATAAGCCACTGGGCCAGCTAGCTTCAATAAGATTCATCCAACTAGGTATATTTCTACACCATAGGAAGGTTAGCATAGGCACCACTGTGTCCACAAATGCAAGTTTTTACAGACGAATCTCCTGCTAGCATTTCCGTGACGAACTCTAGCTCAAGTTCCCTTCAAAGCTGTCCAACATGACTCACGAAATCGTAATGACACGATTGCAAACAAACCATACCATGGGTGGGGTTCGAACCCGCGGTCAGAGAGTCTCAAAACTCCAAGTCTGGAGTGACTTGAGCTAGCAACTTGAGCTAGAGTTCGTCACGGCCATGCTAGCAGGAGATTCGTCTGTAAAAACTTGCATTTGTGGACACAGTGGTGCCTATGCTAACCTTCCTATGGTGTAGAAATATACCTAGTTGGATGGATCTTATTGAAGCTAGCTGGCCCAGTGGCTTACACGACGGTCTGGAGTTTTGAGACTCTCTGACCCCTTGGTATGGTTTGTTTGCAATCGTGTCATAATAATTTTGTGAGTCATATGGGAACTAGGCATGCAGGCTTACAGCCTACATTCTGCTCAGCCACCTACCCATGGTCGACCCTGACCATGACTTGCAGTAAAAAAAAAAACTTGGTCTCTCTCTTGCAAGAACAGGGCACAGAACACAAGAAAAACATACATATACATGAACATGTGGACATAGAAAAAAAAAACTTCCTCCAGAGAGGGAAGAAAAAAAAGGTGTGCTTCGTGGTCTAAGGCAGTGAGCGTCGATGCAGCACTGCACGCCTTCCTGCATCTGGACACGTACTGCAACACGGAAGATATAGCTGCGGCTGAGCTGAGCTGTGACGTAACTGGGTACAGTCTCGTCTGGGACAGTGAAGCAGACATCGTAGTAGTCGCTGCAGGGTTCACTCAACCTGGGGCACAACCTGCTGGTGCCCTCGAGTGAGGCGTCGTCAGTAGCCGCAACAGGACAGGACTGGCAAATGACTCAGGAGGACATTTCTCGACTGGTACTGTCACTGGGGCTGTCGCTGCTGGCGAGCGTGGAGTGAGTCGTGACAGGGACGACTCAACAAAACATCTGGTGGTTGTAACAGCATACACCTTACTGCAGTGAGTGGGCTAGCAGTCAAAGTGACATCAACTTTGTACAGGCTGCTCACTGAAGCTGTGACACGAAGCTGACAGTCGCCTGCTGACAGGCTTAACTGCAGCTTGACGAGTGTCACTCTCTCGACAGTTGAAGCTACAGCAGAGGATGGTCTAAGCATCCCCAGACTGGTCGTCTACAATAACTGCAGTCTGACTGTCAGTGTGTGAAGTGGAACGGGTCTCGATGGGAAATCGTCGCTGTTACGATTCAGCAGAGGCATCTAGAATGAGCGGCGAACAATAAGAGCTTTTTGTACAAGGGGCTCGACGCTTGTAACTGATGCCTGGACTTGACAAATGTCAGCTGTCAAGTGCGCGGGGCGGGGGGGGTCACACCGGGTGACAAAGTAACACACAGGTGCTACATAGGACACACGAGAAACTGCACACATACTGCACATGCGGTACAACATGGCTTTCTAGCAAATGATACTTTTCTGTAAAAAACGACATTAAGCAATACATGAGCATGTGAGAACACAGACTGAGAGGAATTAATGAACACTCGACATATATCTTTTCTCAAACTTCTTTAAAATAATTCAAATAAAATGCTCACTGTGAAACTACAACACTCGGAACATATGGTGATGTCATGGGTAGATGCAGGCGGCAGACCACCACATGGCTTGGGAGGTCTGGCTTGGTGATCCACATGACTTGGTTATCCACGTGGCTTGATGATCCATGTGGCTTGGTGATCACTCGGATACACAGTTCTGGCAAGAATTCACAAGGAAATTCACAGAAAACAGCAGAGAGGATGAGACGGTGAGTGGAGTGAGTCGGCGGCGTGAGTGCCTGGGTGAGAGGCGAGGAATTCCAGCCATTCCCTACTCTCCCCACAACACACGAGGTAGACACGCTCACACTGGACATTGAAATCACCACAAACTCACCTCTGATTTGCTGAAATAGCTGTACTGAGGTGAACAACAACAGCAGAACATGCTGGTAAGGCTGAACACGTGACTGAGAAACAGCATGAGACTCTGTGGCATGAAGTCAGAGGGGGGCACCACTACTCGGAGAAATTCGGCAAATTTCAGCTTGGATCCTGCTTGTACCTGTGTCTGGATTCTGAGATTTGCAGACATGACATCAGGATAACTTGTTGAGAGACGGATGCTTCTTGTGTAGGCTGATGAAGTGAAGATGACTCCATTCCTCTTCCTTCCCTTCCCCTTGGGTAACACAACTGCTGCGACCACCACTGCCCACCATTTATAACGATAGGTTATTTGGCGTCTTCTTAGTAGCGTGAATGCAATGATAAGGCTTCGGAGGCTTCTTACTTTATTAGAATAAAGTGTGGGGTACACAGGCTGTGTATTAGTGGCCATGCACCTTGTGAGGGAGAGAGGGAGAACGCCTCTTGTCTGAGTCAAGTCAGCTGCATCAGTGAGAGCGAGGCAGGGGTGAGCTGGCTGGCATGCCCACCAGCTTGCCCTCTGGTGAAAACTATGGGAACTAGGCATGTAGGCTTACAGCCTACAGTATGTCCTAATTATATCTCCCATGCACATCTTAGTACAATACTTGAGTATCTTGTATGTCCTAATTATATCTCCCCAAGACACGTATTAACATTTTTAACAAAATTGTTATTTGTGGTGCCCACAGTCAGCTGATACCAATGACGGTGATGCCCAGGATGCCAGTGAGTATACCCAACTCTCTTTCTCTCTCTCTCTCTCTCTCTCTCTCTCTCTCTCTCTCTCTCTCTTCTCTCTCTCTCTCTCTCCTCTCTCCTCTCTCTCTCTCTCTCTGTATAACAGCAGTACTATTACTAATATTACTATAATTACTATTACTACTACCACTACTAATAATAATAATGATAATAATGAGTAATAATAATATTAATAATAATTATATGTAATAAAAATAATAATAATAATAATTGCAGGTGATGACTCCGCTGCCTTGGAACGAGAGGATCCAGACGGGAAGGAGATGTCACCAGGAGATACTGAGGAAGGCTCTAGATCCCCGGAAATGGAAATGGAGCCCCAAGACCAGGAGCTGGAGTTCAAGGATCCTAACATGATCACTGGCATGTCACCTGATATGATAGCTCTGCAGGTGGGTGGCATGGATGGGTGGCATGGGTAGCTGGGTGTCATGGGTAGGTGGCTGGGCGGCATGGGTAGGTGGCTGGGTGGCATGAGTAGCTGGGTGGGTGGCATGGGTAGCTGGGTGGGTTGCATGGGTAGGTGGCTGAGTGGCATTGGTAGGTGGCTGGGTGGCATGTGTAGGTGGCTGAGTGGCATTGGTAGGTGGCTGGGTGGCATTAGTAGGTGGCTGGGTGGCATGGGTAGGTGTCTGGGTGGCATTGGTAGGTGGCTGGGTGGCATTGGTAGGTGGCTGGGTGGCATGGGTAGGTGGCTGGGTGGCATGGGTAGGTGGCTGGGTGGGTGGGTGCTGGGTGACATGGGTGTGCTGGGTGACATGGGTGTGTGCTGGGTGACATGGGTGTGTGCTGGGTGACATGGGTGTGTGCTGGGTGACATGGGTGTGTGCTGGGTGACATGGGTGTGTGCTGGGTGACATGGGTGTGTGCTGGGTGACATGTGTGTGTGCTGGGTGACATGGGTGTGTGATGGGTGACATGGGTGTGTGCTGGGTGACATGGGTGTGTGCTGGGTGACATGGGTGTGTGCTGGGTAACATGGGTGTGTGCTGGGTGACATGGGTGTGTGCTGGGTGACATGGGTGTGTGCTGGGTGACATGGGTGTATGCTGGGTGACATGGGTGTGTGCTGGATGACATGGGTGTGTGGTGGGTGGCATGGGTGTATGCTGGGTGACATGGATGTATGCTGGATGACATGGGTGTGTGGTGGGTGGCATGGGTGTGTGGTGGGTGACATGGGTGTATGCTGGGTGACATGGGTGTGTTCTGGGTGACATGGGTGTGTGCTGGGTGACATGGATGTATGCTGGTGACATGGGTGTATGCTGGGTCACATGGATGTATGCTAGGTGACATCGGTGTGTGGTGGGTGGCATGGGTGTGTGGTGGGTGACATGGGTGTATGCTGGGTGACATGGATGCATGCTGGGTGACATGGGGTGTGGTGGGTGACATGGGAGTGTGGTAGGTGACATGTATGTGTGCTGGGTGACATGGGTGTGTGCTGGGTGACATGGATGTGTGCTGGGTGACATGGGTGTATGCTGGGTGACATAGGTGTGTGCTGGGTGACATGGGTGTGTGGTGGGTGACATGGATGTGTGCTGGGTGACATGGGTGAATGCTGGGTGACATGCGTGTGTGCTGGGTGACATGGGTGTATGCTGGGTGACATGGGTGTGTGCTGAGAGACATGGGTGTATGCTGGGTGACATGGGTGTATGCTAGGTGACATGGGTGTGTGTGGTGGCATGGGTGTGTGCTGGGTGACAGGTGTGTGCTGGTGACATGGGTGTGTGTGGTGACATGGGTGTGTGCTGGGTGACATGGGTGTGCTGGGTACATGGGTGTGCTGGGTGACATGGTGTGTGCTGGGTGACATGGTGTGCTGGTGACATGGTGTGTGCTGGGTGACATGGGTGTTGCTGGTGACATGGTGTGTGCTGGGTGCATGGTGTGTGCTGGGTGACATGGGTGTGTGCTGGTGACATGGTGTATGGTGCATGGGTGTGTGCTGGGTGACATGGTGTGCTGGGTGACATGGGTGTTCTGGGTGACATGGTGTGTGCTGGGTGACATGGTGTGGCTGGTGACATGGTGTATGCTGGGGGGGGGGGGGGGGGGGGGGGGGGGGGGGGGGGGGGGGGGGGGGGGGGGGGGGGGGGGGGGGGGGGGGGGGGGGGGGGGGGGGGGGGGGGGGGGGGGGGGGGGGGGGGGGGGGGGGGGGGGGGGGGGGGGGGGGGGGGGGGGGGGGGGGGGGGGGGGGGGGGGGGGGGGGGGGGGGGGGGGGGGGGGGGGGGGGGGGGGGGGGGGGGGGGGGGGGGGGGGGGGGGGGGGGGGGGGGGGGGGGGGGGGGGGGGGGGGGGGGGGGGGGGGGGGGGGGGGGGGGGGGGGGGGGGGGGGGGGGGGGGGGGGGGGTGCTGGGTGACATGGGTGTGCTGGGTGACATGGGTGTGCTGGGTGACATGGGTGTGTGCTGGGTGACATGGGTGTGTGCTGGGTGACATGGGTGTGTGCTGGGTGACATGGGGTGTGCTGGGTGACATGGTGTGTGCTGGGTGACATGGTGTGTGCTGGGTGACATGGGTGTGTGTGGTGACATGGGTGTGTGCTGGGTGACATGGTAGTGCTGGTGACATGGGTGTGTGCTGGGTAACATGGGTGTGTGCTGGGTGACATGGGTGTGTGCTGGGTGACATGGGTGTGTGCTGGTGACATGGGTGTATGCTGGGTGACATGGGTGTGTGCTAGGGACATGGGGTGTGGTGAAGTGGGGATGTGTATGCTGGGTGACATGGATGTATGCTGGGTGACATGGGTGTGTGCTGGGTGACATGGGTGTGTGGTGGGTGACATGGTGTATGCTGGGTGACATGGGTGTGCTGGGTGACATGGGTGTGTGCTGGGTGACATGGATGTATGCTGGGTGACATGGGTGTATGCTGGTCACAGGTGGTATGTATGCTAGGTGACATGGGTGTTGTGGGTGGCATGGTGTGTGTGGGTGACATGGTGTATGCTGGGTGACATGGATGTGCTGGGTGACATAGGTGTGTGGGTGACATGGGTGTGTAGGTGACATGATGTGTGCTGGTGACATGGGTGTGTGCTGGGTGACATGGATGTGCTAGGGACATGGTGTGTGCTGGGTGACATGGTGTGTGCTGGGTGACATGGGTGTGTGGTGGGTGACATGGGTGTGTGCTGGTGACATGGTGATGCTGGGTGACATGGGTGTGTGCTGGGTGACATGGTGTGGCTGGGTGACATGGGTGTGTCTGGGAGACATGGGTGTATGCTGGGTGACATGGGTAGTATGCTGGAGTGACATGGGTGTGTTGTGGTGACATGGGTGTGTGCTGGGTCACATGGTGTGTGCTGGGTAACATGGTGTGTGATGGGTACATGGGTGTGTGCTGGGTGACATGGTGTGTGCTGGGTACATGGGTGTGTGCTGGTGACATGGGTGTATGCTGAGGACATGGTGTGTGCTGGTGACATGGGTGTATGCTGGGTGACATGGGTTGTGCTGGTGACATGGGTGTGTGTGGGTGACATGGTGTATGCTGGGTGACATGGATGGTGCTGGTGACATGGTGTGTGGTGGGTGCAGATGGGTGTGTGGATACATGGGTGTATGCTGGTGACATGGGTGTGTTCTAGGTACATGGGTGTGTGCTGGGTGACATGGATGTATGCTGAGTGACATGGTGTATGCTGGGTCACATGGATGTATGCTAGGTGACATCGGTGTGTGGTGGGTGGCATGGGTGTGGTGGTGGGTGACATGGGTATGCTGGTGACATGGATGATGCTGGGTGACATAGGTGTGTGTGGGTGACATGGAGTGTGGTAGGTGACATGTATGTGTGCTGGGTAACATGGTGTGTGCTGGGTGACATGGATGTGCTGGGTGACATGGTGTATGCTGGGTGACATAGGTGTGTGCTGGTGACATGGGTGTGGTGGTGACATGGATGTGTGCTGGGTGACATAGGTGAATGCTGGGTGACATGCGGTGTGTGCTGGGTGACATGGGTGTACGCTGGGTGACATGGGTGGTGCTGGAGACATGGGTGTATGCTGGGTGACATGGTGTATGCTGGGTGACATGGGTGTGTGTGGGTGCATAGGTGTGTGCTGGGTGACAAGGGTGTGTGCTGGGTGACATGGGTGTGGTGGGTGACATGGATGTGTGCTGGGTGACATGGGTGTGTGCTGGGTGACATGGGTGTATACTGGGTGACATGGTGTGTGTGGTGGGTGGCATGGGTGTGTTGTGGGTGACTTGGGTGTGTGGTGGGTGACATGGGTGTGTGGTGGGTGGCATGGGTGTGGTGGGTAGCATGGGTGTGTGCTGGTTGACATGGGTGTGTTGTGGGTGACATGGGTGTGTGTAGTGGGTGGCATGGGTGTGTGGTGGGTGACATGGGTGTGTGCTGGGTGACATGGATGTGTGCTGGGTGACATGGGTGTGTGGTGGGTGACATGGGTGTGTGCTGGGTGACATGGGTGTGTTGTGGGTGACATGGGTGTGTGTGGTGGGTGGCATGGATGTGTTGTGGGTGACATAGGTGTGTGGTGGGTGACATGGGTGTGTGGTGGGTGGCATGGGTGGGTGGTGGGTGATATGGGTGTGGTGTGGGTAGCATGGGTGTGTGGTGGATGGTATGGGTGTGTGGTGGGTGGCATGGGTAGGTGGTGGTTGGCATGGGTTTGTGGTAGGTATCATGGGTGGGTGGCATGGGTGAGTGGTGGTTTTACCTGGGTGTGTGGTGGGTGACATGGGTGGGTTATGGGTGGCATGGATGGGTGGTGGGTGGCATACATGGGTGGTATGGGTGTGTAGTGGGGGGCATGGGTGGGTTGTGTGGGTGGTGGGTGGCATGGGTGAGTTGTGGTTGGCATTGGTGAGTGGTTGGTTGGTTTGGTGGGTTGTGGTTAGCATTGGTTGGTGGTTGGTGGCATGGGTGGGTTGTGGTTGGCATTGGTGGGTGGGGGGTGGCATAGGTGGGTGGTGGGTGGCATGGGTGGGTGTAATATTCTTGGGCACAGAAATTATCTACAAATTAATAATAATAATAATAATAATAATAATAATAATAATAATCTTTCTGTTTTTTTCAGGAATCTCAAACTCTTATGACTTAAGAAGAATTTGAAGACTTAACTAAGAGTCAATGCCTTCTTGATCCTCGTATTAGAGGATCCAAGAAGTGCAGATCCTTCTTGATCCTCGTATTAGAGGATCCAAGAAGTGCAGATCCTTTTTTATCTTCGTATTAGAGGATCCAAGAAGTGCAGATCCTTCTTGATCCTCGTATTAGAGGATCCAAGAAGTGCAGATCCTTCTTGATCTTCGTATTAGAGGATCCAAGAAGTGCAGATCCTTCTTGATCTCCGTATTAGAGGATCCAAGAAGTGCAGATCATTCTTGATCCTCGTATTAGAGGATCCAAGAAGTGCAGATCCTTCTTGATCCTCGTATTAGAGGATCCAAGAAGTGCAGATCCTTCTGATCCTCGTATTAGAGGATCCAAGAAGTGCAGATCCTTCTTGATCCTCTTATTAGAGATCCAAGAAGTGCCGATCCTTCTTGATCTTCTTATTAGAGGATCCAAGAAGTGCAGATCCTTCTTGATCCTCTTATTAGAGATCCAAGAAGTGCCGATCCTTCTTGATCTTCTTATTAGAGAATCCAAGAAGTGCAGATCCTTCTTGATCTTCTCATTAGAGGTTCTAAGAAGTGCAGATCCTTCTTGATCCTCTTATTAGAGAATCCAAGAAGTGCAGATCCTTCTTGATCTTCTCATTAGAGGATCCAAGAAGTGCAGATCCTTCTTGATCCTCTGATTAGAGGATCCAAAAAGTGCAGATCTTTCTTGATCCTCTTATTAGAGGATCCAAGAATTGCAGATCTTTCTTGATCCTCTTACTAGAGGATCCAAGAAGTGCAGATCTATCTTGAGCCTTTTATTAGAGAATCTAAAAATTGCTGATCCTTCTTAATCCTCTTATTAGAGGATTCAAAAAGTGCAGATTTTTCTTGATCCTCTAATTGGAGGATCCAAGAAATAATGATCATTCTGGATCCTCTTATTGGAGGACCCAATAAGTGGAGATCCTTCTTAATCCTCTTAGTAGAGGATCCAAGAAATGCAGATCCTTCTTGATCCTCTTATTAGAGGATCCACGAAGGGTAAATCCTTCTTGATCATCTTACTGGAGAATCCAAAAAGTGCAGATCCTTCTTGATCCTCTTATTGGAGGATCAAAGAAATACAGATCTTTCTCGATCTTCTTATTTGAGAATCCAAGAAGGGTAGATGCTTCTGGATCCTCTTATTAGAGGATCCAAGAAGTGAAGATCTTTCTTGATCCTCTTAATAGAGGATTCAAGCAGTGTAGATCTTTCTTGATCCTCTAATTTGAGGATCCAGGAATGGTAGATCCTTCTTGATTATCTTATTAGAGGATCCAAGAAGTATAGTCACTTCTTAATCCTCTTATTAGAGGATCCAAGAAGTAACTATACTTCTTGGATCCTTTAATAAGATGATCAACGAGTGTAGATCCTTCTTGATCCTCTTATCTTAGGATCCAAGAAGTGCAGATCTACATTTTATTTCATTTGCTTTAAATTATTCATTACCGGTGATATAAAGTGACCAGCCACTTTTAAAATACTTAAAAGTGGATCTAAAAAGAAGTGGTCTGTGTATTTCGGTCTGAGAGACCGTCTTCAGTGTCTCTCAGCGAGACCACAAGTGTTCACACACTCCACTTCTTTCAACTTTTTTTTTTTTTTATCTCATTTCAAAATTAATCGTCACTTTTCGTCCATAAGTGTATTTTTTCCGGCCAGGAGATATAATTCTAGGGAGGACCAAGTGCCGTAGGCGCCACCTGTACGTCAAGCTGCGTACTCAACTACAGTGGAACCACGGTACTCGAACTTAATTGGTTCCAGAAGGCTGTTCGAGTGCCGATCTGTTCGACTACCGAGCGACGATTTAAAAAAAAAAAAATCGTTCGAATACCGAATTGTTCAAGTTGGGAGCTGTTCGAGTACCGAGGTTCCACTGTATGTCGTGACCAAATACATAGTTTTTTGTATCAATGTGTAATAAATATTACATTTCTAGCTGTAGTTAGTGGTAATATTGCTGTATTATTGTTCGTAAGTCACCGATATTATCCCTAAGTCACTGTCATCTTATGTTATTGATCTCTAAGTCACCCGGATATTACTGATATTGTCTCTTAAGTCACTGATATTATCCCTAAGTCAATTATATTTTCCGTAAGTCACTGTGATATTACATTATATATCTGTAAGTCATGTGATATTACTTACTTGATCTATAAGTCACCAGGATATTACTGATATTATCACTGTGGTATTAGTGGTTTATACTCGTAAGTCAAAAGGATATTAGTAATTAAAATGGTAAGTCACTTTGTAAACATGTCAGTCAAAATAACAGTGTTGACAGTCTGAAGAGAGTGTTGACAGTCTGAAGAGAGTCAGTGTTGACAGTCTGAAGACAGTGTTGACAGTCTGAAGAGAGTCAGTGTTGACAGTCTGAAGACAGTCAGTGTTGACAGTCTGAAGAGAGTCAGTGTTGACAGTCTGAAGACAGTCAGTGTTGACAGTCTTAAGAGAGTCAGTGTTGACAGTCTGAAGACAGTCAGTGTTGACAGTCTGAAGACAGTCAGTGTTGACAGTCTGAAGACAGTGTTGACAGTCTGAAGACAGTGTTGACAGTCTGAAGACAGTCAGTG
Organism: Cherax destructor; assembly: GCA_009830355.1. Lineage (NCBI taxonomy): Eukaryota > Metazoa > Arthropoda > Malacostraca > Decapoda > Parastacidae > Cherax > Cherax destructor. The sequence continues at coordinate 98,811 of WNWK01005316.1, forward strand.
TTGACAGTCTGAAGACAGTCAGTCTTGACAGTCTGAAGACAGTCAGTGTTGACAGTCTGAAGACAGTCAGTGTTGATAGTCTGAAGACAGTTTGTGCACGTAACTGGGCATTAAAAGGCCTATAGGCCAACAGAAATTATAGTTGTTTAATGAGGTTTAAAGTCTATCTAGTACAGGAGGGTCATTAAGACTGCAGGTCACCTGTACACCACCTGTCAAGAATACTATAATACCTAAAATACTGATTAATGTAAACTATCAGTGTATATACACTGATAGTTTACATTAATCAGTATTTTATTATTAAAGTATTTTTGACTGGTGATGTATAGGTGACCTGCAGCCTTAATGACCCTCCTGTAGTAGATAGACTTTAAACCCCATGAATCTTCCCTGACTGTGGGACCTCGTACGAGTGGAGGCTTGTGACTGTAATAACTGTATTCTGACTGTAATAACTGTATTCTGACTGTAAGTCGTGGTGATCTGACTGTAAGTCAGAGTGATCTGACTGAATTTATCTCTAAGTCAAAGTAACATCACAGGTCTCTAAGGAATTTCCTCAGCTGACTTGTTTCCAAAACTATTTTTTTGCATTTCGACCTAAAAAAATTATAAGCCTAAGTAATTGAAAAACTGAACCAACTATCAATAATATATATATATATATATATATATATATATATATATATATATATATATATATATATATATATATATATATATATATATATATATACATATATATATATATATATATATATATATATATATATATATATATATATATATATATATATATATATATATATATATATATATATATATATAATATATATATATATATATATATATATATATATATATATATATACATATATACATATACATATATATATATATATATATATATATATATATATATATTTATATATATATATATATATATATATACATATACATATGCATATATATATATATATATATATTTATATATATATATATATATATATATATATATATTATATATATAGTATTGAAACCACGAATGGGTGGTATTTAATCAATAACAACACTGCGACTAGCTGGGGGATCGAACCCATGTTCTTTTAGCCCGCCTCATGGTGAGCGAAAATCCACGACGCTTTAACCCACGGGACTATCCAGTCCTACAAAGATCACGCACCCAGCAGAGCTAGGTGTTGTACCGTGATCTGAGGACATACAGTGGTGTGGGTGTCTCAGAGCTAATTTCATTCTACTCCCCGTTTGGTGTACTAACCTCCACAAGCAGTATATATAGTATTGTAAACACGAACGAGTTAAAACACCTGGCTCTGCTAGGTGCGTGGAGAGGGAGCATGGACACTGGGGTCGTCCCGCAGTTACTAAAAACAACAGACATAGCCCCACTCCACAAAGGGGGCAGTAAAGTAATAGCAAAGAACTACAGACCAATAGCGCTAACGTCCCATATCATAAAAATCTTTGAAAGGGTTCTAAGAAGCAAGATCGCCACTCATCTTGATACCCATCAATTGCACAACCCAGGGCAGCATGGGTTTAGAGCAGGCCGCTCCTGTCTGTCCCAACTACTGGACCACTACGACAAGGTCCTGGATGCTCTAGAAGACAAACATAATGCAGATGTTATATACACAGACTTTGCAAAAGCCTTTGACAAGTGTGACCATGGTGTAATAGCACACAAAATGCGTGATAAAGGAATAACAGGAAAAGTTGGTAGATGGATCTATAATTTCCTAACATGTAGAACACAAAGAGTAGTAGTCAACAGAGTAAAGTCTGAGGCAGCTACTGTGAAAAGCTCTGTTCCACAAGGCACAGTACTCGCTCTCATCCTGTTTCTCATCCTCATATCGGACATAGACAGGGATATAAGCCACAGTGCCGTGTCTTCCTTTGCAGATGACACCCGAATCTGCATGACAGTGTCCACCGTTGAAGACACTGCAAGACTCCAAGCAGACATAAACCAAATCTTTAAATGGGCTGCAGAAAACAATATGAAGTTCAATGATGAGAAATTTCAATTACTCAGATACGGAAAACGTGAAGAAATTAAAATCTCATTGGAGTACAAAACTAATTCCAACCACACAATAGAGCGAAAAACTAATGTCAAAGACCTGGGAGTGATCATGTCAGAGGATCTCACCTTCAAGGACCATAACACCATAGCAATTGCATCTGCTAGAAAAATGACAGGATGGATAATGAGAACCTTCAAAACAAGGGATGCCAAGCCCATGTTGACATTTTTCAGGTCACTTGTTCTATCTAGGCTGGAATATTGCTGCACACTAACTGCACCTTTCAAGGCAGGTGAAATTGCTGACCTTGAAAATGTGCAGAGAACCTTCACCGCACGCATAAGTGCGATAAACCACCTCAACTACTGGGAACGCTTGAAGTTCCTAAACCTGTACTCTCTAGAACGCAGGCGGGAGAGATACATTATTATATACACATGGAAAATTCTCGAGGGATTAGTACTAAACTTGCACACGAAAATCACTCCCTACGAAAGCAAAAGACTCGGCAGGCGATGTAACATCCCCCCAATGAAGAGCAGGGGTGCCACTAGCACGTTGAGGGACAACACAATAAGTGTCATGGGCCCAAGATTGTTCAACTGCCTCCCAGCTTACATCAGGGGGATTACCAACAAACCCCTGGCTGTCTTCAAGCAGGCACTGGACAGGCACCTAAAGTCGGTACCTGACCAGCCATGCTGTGGTTCGTATGTTGGACTGCGTGCGGCCAGCAGTAACAGCCTGGTTGATCAGGCTCTGGTCCAACATGAGGCCTGGTCACAGACCGGGCCGCAGGGGCGTTGACCCCTGGAATTCTCTCCAGGTAAACTCCAGGTAAAGATTGTATGGTCCAGTGGGTTAGAGCGTCGTGATTTTTTGCTCACAATGAGGTAGGCTAAAACAACACGGGTTCGATCCCCTCGCTAGTTGCAGTGTTGTTATTGATAATATATATATATATATATATATATATATATATATATATATATATATATATATATATATATATATATATATACATATACATATATATATACATATATATACATATATATATACATACATATATATATATATATATATATATATATATATATATATATATATATATATATATAATTAGATGTTTCTATATATAAATTAGATTTAGTAATGTGTATATAGAGGATTTGTAATTATGACAAATATATATATTTTGATAATGTGTATAGGTTTATGTACGAGTGTTAGAGGAAGTGTACTCAATATATACTCAGTATGTACTGAGTATATACTCTGTATTCAATATGTACTTAGAATGTACTCATTATGTACTCAGAATGTATTCAATATGTACTTATATGTACTCAATGGGTACTCTGTATGTATTCAATATGTACTCAGTGTACTAAAAATGTACTCAGTGTACTAAAAATGTACTCAGTGTACTAAAAATGTACTCAGAAATGTGTTGAAGGCATTAAAATGTACTTAAGTGAGGTATTTTATTCTGAACCATGTGAACAGTACTCTCGACAACAACAGCAGCAGCAACAGTAGCAGTAACAATAACAACAGGAGCAGTAGCAGCAGCAGTAGGTGTAAGGTGACTTGCTCTTACGTCTTATGCCACCCACATCAGTCTGTTGTGGAGATTCTTGAAGAGTGATACTAGGTTATAATAACACTAGTGAAGATCCTTGGGGGGTGAAGTCTGTGACCCGGGGTCAAATCTGTGACCCCAAAGCCGAGAGAACAGGTTGGTGAGTGATTTACACTTGTATACCATTGACAGCTCGTACACGCTACAGCACGGCGACCTCATGTGGACAGGTAGCTGATATTTTTAGATCATATGAAAGCATAATGAATCATGGTGGATAACGAATCATGGTGAGTCAATGGAAAGGGAGATCCATCGATAGCTATTCAGGTGTTGTTTAAAATGGTATAAAATAACAACAAGTTACAGATTAAGACACAGGTGCAGCAGTTGGGTGTCTTTATTGATGAAACTTTTCGTCTACACAGCAGGCTTCTTCAGTCAAATACAAAGGCAGCAGTAGTAATGAAATAAAGATGATGTAATCAGTCCATCAACCTTGGAGAAAAAGTATCTGAGGTGGTCAGATGCATTGACATTTAACCCCAAATCTGCCAAGGTAAAATTTACATACACAGAGTAGTCATCAGATATTCAATAGCAATTGCTAACACTTGCTATGATTGAGATGAATCAACATTAGTGGTCTTGGCTGAAACGTGAGGTATCCTCGTCACTTGTCGTGTGTGTAGGGTGTAACAACAGTCAGGTTGTTAGAGGTAGAAGGCACTGGGTCAGAAGGGTTGTCAGGCTCTGGCTCGCCAGTCTGGGTGCCACAAGTCTCATCACAAACTTATTACCTCTTATGTGATCAGTAACTCAGTGATCAACAGACTTTTGGTCAAGCTTTGGCATAGCAGAAGTTTTGTTAAAATTAGTTAATATGACTCTAGAACCGACTTTAATTTTGGTTGACTTTACTCAAGCGTTTGTAACTTTGGTAAATTCTGCTGTTGACTTCTAAAATGTTTCTCTGATTCTTCTAAACGAACTTTGAGCTAAATAGGTACAAGTCAATGCAAAGTCATCTTCATTATAACTAAGTTTTGGAGTGAAGTATTAGCAACTCATAGGGTAGACATTTATCTATACCATATAAGACATAATGTCTGCTATACAGACATTGTATACAGAATTGATGGCATATTGAACATCAGGAATAACTTCTTCCATATGTTTCACTGTTAGGATTAATTGTTGGTCACAAGGCTTCCAGTACTTCATTTGTCCCTTCAGCTGAGCCATTACTGACGGGATGGTCAAGTACAAGACTTAGTGATCTTGTACAAAGTGCACAACTTTTCAAGAATCTCATTACAAAATTCACCTCCATTATCTGTTACGAGGGACTTAGAAGTACATGGGTACAGATCAGTGGTAGTGAAGTACATGGGTACAGATCAGTGATAGTGAAGTACATGGGTACAGATCAGTGGTAGTGAAGTACATGGGTACAGATCAGTGGTAGTGAAGTACATGGGTACAGATCAGTGGTAGTGAGACAGAGCAAAGGTGAACCTCTTAGGAATGGACACATTCAACGACACCATAACAACCACCTAAGATGTTTTGGGGCAGTTTTACTCCTAGAGGCGGTGTTATTGTTGAGGTAACCATGAACAGTGATAAATACAAAACAATCCTGGCAACTCATTTGCTGCCCATTATGGACAGAGACTTTCCTGATGGAGAAGTATTTTCCAGCAGGATCTTGTTCCATGACACACTTCCAGAAAAATGCTGACATTCTTTGAAGAGAGTTGACTAAGCGTTCTAAATTGGCCTGGAAACTCTGCTGACTTCAACCCAACTGAGAATCTATAGGATGGCGATACAGGACTGTTCAACTGTGTAGAAGCTAACTGCTGCTGTTATTAGGACCTGGTGCCACCACCAAGAACTTCCCAAAATGTGTTCAACATTGGTTGATTCTATGTGGCAGCTGTTGCAATATTTATATAAGCAAAGTGTAGTCATATCTCTTATTAAATCAATTATCTGTCATATCATTGCCGTATATTTTTCAAATAAACATTAATTTAATTAATTTTCCAAATAAATGTCTTATTTCATCAGTGTCCCAATTAACATGTACACAACTGTAAGTCACCAAGAATAAGTGAAATGATCTGGTATCGTTTATGATTTCAACTTCCTAAAGTCAATCACCAGACGCCAAGTTCCATTTTTCTTGGGTACTAATATCTGTAGCACATTCCAGGGTGAATTGCTAGATGTGGTGGCGCAGGCATCTAGGTGACTAACTCTCCAACTACAGGCAATCTGTACGTAGGTATGTCAGTAGGTATGGTACCAGGTTCAACTGGAATACAATATAACTAAATTTCTACATTTTTCAACACTTGGGAAGTCTTGTAGGTTCGCCGGTACATCCGGCCCGGGTCACTTGGGAAGTCTGTAGCAGCTAAATCTTCTTCCCCTACTGGTGGGACAGACACACCACTGCCACCTATTTATTGTTTGAGTTCTTGAAGAGCGATATTAGGTTCTAGTGACGCGTCTGTTTGCTCTGTTCCTCTTTACTGAGGATCCTTGGAAGGTGCCTGTCTTAACGCGTCCTCCTACTAGAAACACCGACTCCAAACTGAGGGAAACTGACACCTAGATACCTATTTACTGTTAGACGAACACTGGCAGCAGCTGCTGCAGGTGCAAGGTGACTTGTCCGTACATCTCACCCTGCCCAGGATGTCACTCACAACCGTCAACTAACAGCAAGGTTGTCTAGAATAGTGGTGTGTGTGTGTGTACTCACCTAATTGTGGTTGCAGGGGTCGAGACTCAGCTCCTGGCCCCGCCTCTTCGCTGTCCGCTACTGGGTCTCTGCTCTCCCTGCTCCATGAGCTTTATCATACCTTGTCTTAAAACTATGTATGGTTCCTGCCTCCACTATATCTTTCTCTAGACTATTCCACTTCCTGACTACTCTGTGGCTGAAGAAATGCTTCCTAACATCCCTTTGACTCATCTGAGTCTTCAGCTTCCAGTTGTGTCCCCTTGTTTCTGTGTTCCCTCTCTGGAACATCCTGTCACTGTCTACCTTGTCGATTCCCGCAGTATTTTGTATGTCGTTATCATGTCTCCTCTGACCCTTCTTTCCTCCAGTGTTGTTAGTCCTATTTCCCTCAACCTTTCTTCATAGGACAGACCCCTGAGTTGTGGAACTAACCTTGTCGCAAACCTTTGCACTTTCTCTAGTTTCTTTACATGCTTGACCAGGTGTGGGTTCCAGACTGGTGCTGCATATTCTAGTATGGGCCTGACGTACACGGTGTACAGTGTCTTGAACGATTCCTTGTTAAGGTAACGGAACGCTAATCTTAGGTTTGCCAGTCGCCCATATGCTGCCGCAGTTATCTGGTTGATGTGTGCCTCCGGAGACGTGCTTGGCGTTATACTCACCCCAAGGTCTTTCTCCTTTGCCGAGGTTTGTAGCCTTTGTCCGCCTAGCCTGTACTCTGTCAGCGGTCTTCTTTGCCCTTCTCCGATCTTCATGACTTTGCATTTGGTGGGATTGAATTCGAGAAGCCAGTTGCTAGACCAGATGTCAAGCTTGTCCAGGTCTGTTTGAAGTCCTGCTTGGTCCTCTTCCGATGTGTGTGTGTGTACTCACCTAATTGTGGTTGCAGGGGTTCAGTCACAGTTCCTGGCCCCGCCTCTTCGTTGGTCGCTACTAGGTCCACTCTACCTACTCCATGAGATTTGTCGTACCTCTTCTTAAAACTATGTATGGATTCTGCCTCCACTACATCACTCTCCAGACTATTCCACTTCCTGACAACTCTATGACTGAACAAACACTTCCTAACATCCCTGTGACTCGTCTGAGTCTTCAACTTCCAATTTTGACCCCTTCTTTCTGTGTCACATCTCTGGAACATCCTGTCTCTATCCACTTCGTCAATTCCTCTCAGTATTTTATATAATGTTATTATATCCCCCCTCCCCCGTCCCTCCTGTCCTCCAGTGTCGTCAGGTCGATTTCCCTTAACCTCTCTTCGATGGACATACTCCTTAGTTCCGGGACTAGTCACGTTGAAAACCTTTGCATTTTATCTAATTTCTTGAAGTGTTTGACTAGGTGTGGGTTCCAGACTGGTGCTGCATATTCTAGTATGGGCCTGACGAACACTGTGTACAGAGTTCTGAATGTGTGTGTGTATATATTACTCATTAGTTAATTATCCATTTGGGTCATTAGTTGAATCCAATCCAACAACTTCCATCCCATCTCCGGATAACATAAGTTTTCTTACCTCTATCTAGACACGACATTTTGTATGCTTAGGTGTAGTCATATGTCTGGTATCCTACCTTCCACATGGGCAGTTACTCTTTAACATTTGTGGCATGCAAAGAGAATGTTACAATTTATTCGTTCAATGATGAGAAATTTCAATTACTCAGATACGGAAAACGTGAAGAAATTAAAATCTCATCGGAGTACAAAACTAATTCCAACCACACAATAGAGCGAAAAACTAATGTCAAAGACCTGGGAGTGATCATGTCAGAGGATCTCACCTTCAAGGACCATAACAATGTAGCAATTGCATCTGCTCGATAAATGACAGGATGGATAATGAGAACCTTCAAAACCAGGGATACCAAGCCCATGTTGACACTTTACAGATCGCTTGTTCTATCTAGGCTGGAATATTGCTGCACACTAACTGCACCTTTCAAGGCGGGTGAAATTGCTGACCTTGAAAATGTGCAGAGAACCTTCACCGCACGCATAAGTGCGATAAACCACCTCAACTACTGGGAACGCTTGAAGTTCCTAAACCTGTACTCTCTAGAACGCAGGCGGGAGAGATACATTATTATATACACATGGAAAATTCTCGAGGGCTTAGTACCAAACTTGCACACAAAAATCACTCCGTACGAAAGCAAAAGACTCGGCAGGCGATGTAACATCCCCCCAATGAAGAGCAGGTGTGCCACTAGCACGTTGAGGGACAACACAATAAGTGTGAGGGGCCCAAGATTGTTCAACTGCCTCCCAGCATACATCAGGGGGATTACCAACAAACCCATGGCTGTCTTCAAGCAGGCACTGGACAGGCACCTCAAGTCGGTACCTGATCAGCTGGACTGTGGTTCGTACGTTGGACTGTGTGCGACCAGCAGTAACAGCCTGGTTGATCAGGCTCTGGTCCAACAGGAGGCCTGGTCACAGACCGGGCCACAGGGGCGTTGACCCCTGGAATTCTCTCCAGGTAGACTCCAGGTATGTCACATTCCCATATAGGCTGCCTCCCAACCAGTGAACCGGGTGCTAAGGGTTTAACGATCAATAGGGTACCCATCGTTAAATCAGTACCTTGGTTCATTGACCAATCACAGTCAAATCTGCCAAAGGTGAAGCAACGTGGTTCACTTATGGTCAGCACTGGCAGACTTGCCTACCTGCTGGTTGAATATGATGCACTCTCTCTGGCTTCTGCTTTGCCATCTGTCACCGTGTTATACACTTACAATTCTATCTGTACATATTGTACATAGAATACATACCTGTATATATCATCTAGTGAAGGTAAATATACATTATAGTCTACTGTTGAGTTTTGTTTGTTCCACTTTCCCATTACGACCAGGTCTCACAGGCCATTGTGTTCGTATAACATACCTATAAACGTGCATTTAACAGTGCTGTAACAAGCACTTAACGTGTGGTGTGTAGTCAGTCAGAGAATATTCCAAGAATCTCACGAAATACGCGTATGAGTCAACGTTTGCACCCGGATTCATGGAACAAGTTACATCATCTTATCAGAATGTGTACATGTACATGCCTCCACGTCTGTATCGCCACAACTGAAGGCTGGTTAGTATTTTCTACTGTACAAGGCTTTACACGAAAAACCCAGCCTCATGAGGTGGGGTGGGAGGTCTCCAACCCACATGGGTCTTTAAGAGGCACATCACTTCCCCTGTTTTCCAATCTCATATTTATTTTTCCACTATAATCTACCTTGTCCATAATTGCTATCGCATTTGCTTTGTCTGTTTCGTAAGGTGAAGTCTAAGATCTTTCCTTAATTCATGGTATAACTTAACAAATCTTTGATGACAATTGTTGTTGTAGAGGTGTGAGCTCTGGTCACACCTCCACCACCACCACTGCCACCACTGCCACCACCACCACCACCACTGCCACCACTGCCACCACTACCACTACCACCACTACCACCACTACCACCACCACCACTGCCACCACTACCCCACCACCACTGCCACCACTACCACCACCACCACTGCCACCACTACCCCCACCACCACCACCACCACTGCCACCACTACCACCACACTACCACCACTCCACCACTGCCACCATCACCACTGCACCACTACCCCACCACCACTGCCACCACTCCGCCCACCTCTCACCACTACCACCACCACCACCTGCCACCACTACCCCACTACCACCCACTACTCCACCACCCACTACCACCACTGCACCACTACACCACTACCACTACCACACCACCACTGCACCACTCCCCACCACCACCACTACCACCACCACTACCGACTCCACTACCACCACCACTACCACCACTACTCCACCAACACCACCACCACTCCACCACACACCACCACTACCATCAACACCACCACCACTACCAACACCACTACCACCACCCCAACACCACCACCACTCCATCACACCACCACCACTACCACACCACTACCACCACCACTACCACCACCACTACCACCACTGCCACCACTCCACCACCACTACCACCACTCCACCACTACCACCATACCACCACCTCTCCACCACTGACCACCACCACCACTACCACCACTGCCACTACCACCCTACCACCACCACCTACTACCACCACTCCACCACTACCACCACTACCACCACTACCACCACTACCACCACTACCACTACCACTACCACCAACACCACTACCACGACTACCACTACCACCACCACTTCCACCAACACCACCACCACTACCACCAACACCACCACCACTACCAACACCACTACCACCAACACCACCACCACTACCAACACCACTACCACCAACACCACCACCACTACCACCACCACTACCAACACCACTACCACCACCACCACTACCACCACCCTACTACCACCAACACCATCACCACTACCACTACCACCAACACCACCACCACTACCAACACCACTACCACCAACACCACCACCACTACCACCACCACTACCAACACCACTACCACCACCACCACTACCACCAACACCACCACTACTACCAGCGGCAGTGTTGTTGTTAGGTGACCAAGGTAACCAGTCAGAAATACCACAGTCTACACTGATACACCCAGTGGTTAATGGGGTTTAAAGTCTATCTACTACACCAGGGTCATTAACTGGTTATTTTATTAATAATAATAACAAAGACAATAAAAAAACTTATTTCAGTTACACTTTATTGAAGGCTGCTGTGGGGCTCTTGATCCGAGGAGCTGGAGCTGCTCTCCTCTTTCTCGGATTAAAGTTTATTAAGCCCTAGACCCTTACGGGTCTAGGGCTTAAGAATAATAATAATAACAAATAAATAGATATACACCTCTCAGTGTATATTCACTAAGATATACACCTCTGTGTATAGTCACTAAGATATACACCTCTCAGTGTATAGTCACTAAGATATACACCTCTCAGTGTATATTCCCTGAGATATACACCTCTCAGTGTATATTCCCTGAGATATACACCTCTCAGTGTATATTCATAAGAACATAAGAATGGAGGAACACTGCAGAAGGCCTACTGGCCCATACAAGGCAGGTCCTTATCAAAACCACCACTACCTAAGAATTTACTCCCGTACTCATGACACCAATCAAACCCAGCCCCTCCCACTCATATATTTGTCCAATCTCTTTTTAAAGCCACCCAAGGTCCTAGCCTCTATCACCCTACTCGGAAGATTGTTCCACGCATCTACAACTCTGTTCGGCATATGGTCACTGTCGTGAACACTATGTGCTTAATTGTGCACTTATTGAGGAATATAGAGATAGACAATATAATAACCTATGTGACATGTCAAGATATCTTATTCATGAAATAAGATACCTGCTTGTAACAGATAATTGAAATGTAGATATAAACCCAAATGTACAATTGTTAACCCCTTTGGGGCCTAGTGCCTAGGCCTTTTGTGTATCCATATGCTCTTGCGCTACCGTCCACAGGATGGATATGGGGTGCACAATAAACTAGCCACTTCGGTGGCAAAATCTAAATCTAATCTGTTCGAAAACCAGTACTTGCCTATGTCCTTTCTAAATCTAAATTTATCCAATTTAAATCCGTTATTTCTGGTTCTTACTTGGTTCGATATCCTCAGTATTTTATTAATATCTCCTTTGTTTATGCCCATCATCCACTTGTACACCTCGATGATATCTCCCTCATTCTACGTCTCTCCAGAGAGTGGAGATTCAACGCTCTAAGTCTATGGAAAAATAAACACATAAGTAGTATAATGTGATCCTTTATTGACAACGTTTCGCCCACACAGTGGGCTTTATCGAGTCACAAACAGATCTGTCTGTGACGAAACGTTGTCAATAAAGGATCACATTATACTACTTATGTGTTTATTTTTCCATTGTGTCGGTATTTTATACCATTTATTTCCATGGTGTCAAACACTGCAGTAGAAATGGATCCTTCACACAGAGAATACCTGGACCTTCTTCTAAAAGCTTACTCACTTCGCAATAGACACAATGATAGACCGCTATATCTTCATACGGGAGATTTCTTATACTGTAAATCATTTTAGTCATTATGAGATATACACCTCTCAGTGTATACAAACATTAAGTCTTGAAAATCAACATTTACACCCCATAAATAATAATGAGAATGAAGGTAAGTAGAGAGAGGGAGAGGACAGCAGGTGGACCAGGAGCCTCTGAGTTACATAAGTCGTAGTTACAATAGACTGATGTGGAGAAGCCGAAGTCAGCAGGAATATCCCCATCATCGTGGGAGATGGGGTCACAGTCCAGCACCGAGTCAACTGTGGGAAGAATGGGGGGGTATTATGATTACATAAGAACATAAGAATGGAGGAACAGTGCAGAAGGCCTACTGGCCCATATAAGGCAGGTCCATATCAAAACCACCACTACCTAAGAATTTATTCCCATACTCACGACACCAATCAAACCCAGCCCCTCCCACTCATATATTTGTCCAATCTCTTTTTAAAGCCACCCAAGGTCCTAGCCTCTATCACAGTACTCGGTTGGTTGGTTAATGGGATTTAAAGTCTATCTACCACACGAGGGTCATTAAGACTGGTTGGTTGGTTAATGGGGTTTAAAGTCTATCTACCAAACGAGGGTCATTAAGACTGGTTGGTTGGTTAATGGGGTTTAAAGTCTATCTACCACACGAGGGTCATTAAGACTGGTTAGTTGGTTATTGGGATTTAAAGTCTATCTACCACACGAGGGTCATTAAGACTGGTTGGTTCGTTAATGGAGTTTAAAGTCTATCTACCACACCAGGGTCATTAAGAACATAAGAAAGAAGGAACACTGCAGCAGGCCTACTGACCCATGCGAGGCAGGCCCATGTTACTCCCCGGCTTAGACCAATGACCCACCTAGTCAGGTCACTTCCACTTAAGGAAGGAGCACGGCATCTGACCTAGTAGCACAAGCTAGTCAGGTCCAACTCACACCCACCCACACCCACTCATGTATTTATCTAACCTATTTTTAAAACTACACAACGTCTTAGCATCTATGAGGGTACTCGGGAGTTTGTTCCACTCATCCACAACTCTATTACCAAACCAGTGCTTTCCTATATCCTTCCTGAATCTGAACTTTTCCAACTTGAAACCATTGCTGAGAGTCCTGTCTTGGCTGGATATTTTTAGCACACTATTTACATCACCTTTATTTATTCCTGTTTTCCATTTATACACCTCAATCATATCCCCCCTAATTCTACGCCTTTCTAAAGAGTGCAGATTCAGGGCCTCAGTCTATCCTCATAGGGAAGATTTCTGATACATGGGATCAACTTTGTCATCCTCCTCTGTACGTTTTCCAGTGTATTTATATCCATTCTGTAATACAGTGACCAGAACTGTGCAGCATAATCTAAATGAGGCCTAACCAAAGATATATAGAGTTGAAGAACAACCTGAGGACTTCTATTATTTATACTTCTTGATATGAAGCAAAGGATTCTGTTAGCTTTATTACGAACACTTATGCACTGTTGTCTTGTTTTCAGATTACTGCTAACCAGAACTCCTAAATCCTTTTCGCAATCACAAGTATTAAGATCTACATTATTCAGTTTATATGTGGCATGGTTATTGTCCTGCCTAACATTTAGAACTTTGCATTTGTCTACATTAAACTGCATCTGCCACTTCTCCGACCACTGCATCAGTCTATTCAAATCATCCTGGAGTGCTCTAATGTCCTCATTAGAATGAATTGGACGGCCTATGTTGGTGTCATCAGCAAATTTGCTTATGTTGCTATTTATTTCCTCATTTATGTCGGTTATGTAAATTGTGAACAACAAGGTGTCCAACACTGACCCCTGCGGAACACCGCTTGTGACGTGCCCCCATTCTGATTTCTCCCCATTTATGCAAACTCTCTGTTGCCTATTTGCCAACCATGCCTCTACCCAGGAAAAAAATTCTCCTCCTATTCCGTGTGCCTTAAGTTTCCTCAGTAGCCTCTGATGTGGAACTCTATCGAAAGCCTTACTGAAGTCTATATACACAATATCATATTCATTACCATGATCTACCTCCTCAAACATCTTACTGAAAAAAGTTAGTAAATTCGTAAGACACGAACGCCCCTTAGTAAAACCGTGTTGAGATTCATTAATGAATTTATGCTTTTCAAGATGGCTACGAATTGCCTCGGCAATTATTGATTCCATAAATTGTTTATATGTGGCATGGTTATTGTCCTGTCCAACATTTATAACTTTGCATTTCAATATTTTACTGCATCTGCATCAGACTGGTTAAGTAATACTTACAACCACGGTTGATCTGGGCATAACAAGATCCACCACAGTCATCAATTCTCTTCTCATAGCACTCAACCGCATCACCTGTAGAGCAACCAGACTGTACAATATAGTTAAGTTACTACAGTCAGTTCTCTTATAAAGATAATATATCTACCTACCTGGAGCCTACCTGGAGGCCATTCCGGGGATCAACGCCCCGCGGCCCGGTCTGTGACCAGGCCTCCATGTGGATCAGGGCCTGATCAACGAGGCTGTTACTGCTGGCTGCACGTAGTCCAACGTACGAACCACAACCCGGCCGATGTGGCACTGACTTTAGGTATCTGTCCAGCTCCCTCTTGAAGAGAACCAGGGATCTACTGGTAATGCCCCGTATGGCTGGTGGGAGAATGTTGAACAGTCTTGGGCCCCGGACACTTATTGTGTTTTCTCTTAGTGTACCAGTGGCGCCCCTACTTTTCACTGTGGGTACAGTATATATACCATGTATATCAAACTACAGTATATATATACCAACAAATAAAACAAAACTTTTTTATAGTAAGCTTATCCTAGCCAGCCTTCACAGAAGAACTGTTCAAACACTGAAAACTAAATACTTTTAGTGGTCCTGTAGACTAGCTAGCTAGAAGAGTTGTCAAGTGTGGAGTTGTAAATGACCACCATCATGAAAATCTGTGTGGTCTGCAGAACGAGTAACAGACGAAGTCACGCTTGCATAAATGGTCCCATGGGTCATGCAGGAACTTTAAACCGGCAACCACTATTGATAAAAAGTCAGGAAAATATTTTTTGGTCTGCCCAAGCGAGATATACCTGTGAGAGAAAATTACATCTATATTAAAAGACAAGAACACCAACAAAAAATTCTTCTTAGAAAACATGACAGCCTTGTATAACAGCTGGGAAAATAAAATGGGTGGGTCGGATGGGGCTGTCTTGGAGGGCAGTGCACCAAAGGTTGCTGGTGTTGTCGTGGAGGGCAGTGCACCAAAGGTTGCTGGTGTTGTCGTGGAGGGCAGTGCACCAAAGGGTGCTGGTGTTGTCGTGGAGGGCAGTGCACCAAAGGTTGCTGGTGTTGTCTTGGAGAGCAGTGCACCAAAGGGTGCTGGTGTCGTGGAGGGCAGTGCACCAAAGGTTGCTGGTGTTGTCCAGGAGGACATTGCACCAAATGGAGATAGTGGTCCTGGTGATGAAACAGGTAAAACAACATTATGTAAGTTCCAGAAGTACAAAGTAGCAATACTGCTGGAGATGGAACACAAAGGGATGATGCCTCAGGGAACAGTGTTGACACATTACCAGTAAAAACTGGTGGTAACACTTATGTCCATACAGGGGCGGTAGGTAGAGGGGAAACAGAAAACCTGCTCTTCCTCTTATACATCAATGATCTTCCCAATGTATAACAACACCTGAAACCAGTTCTCTTTGCTGATGATACGACTTATGTCATCTCCCACCCAAATTTTGACTCACTCAACACCATTGTTAACGAAGAACTAGTAAAAATATCAACCTGGATGACAGCCAACAAACTTACACTTAACACTGACAAAATCTTCTACATTATGTTTGGCAACAGAGCAGATGTTGCACAACTGAACATAATGATTGACAACACACTTATTGCTAAACACAATGAGAGCAAATTCCTGGGCCTTCACCTCGTCAGCAACCTGAAATTCAGCACCCATATCCAACACATAACAAAAAAAGCATCCAAAACAGTTGGGATCCTCTCCAAGATAGGTTACTATGTACCACAATCAGCCCTACTCACACTATACTATTCACTCATCTATTCCTACCTCACCTATGCTATATGTGCTTGGGGATCAACAGCAACAACCCACCTAAAGCCAATAATAACCCAACAGAAAGCCGCAGTAAGAATTATGATTCAGTCCAATCCCAGGCAACCCACTCTTCAAAGACCTAAACCTGTTCACTGTACAGAACATCCACACTTACTACTGTCAACCAATGTACAGAACATCCACACTTACTACTGTGCAACCTACATGTACAGAACATCCACACTTACTACTGTGCAACCTACATGTACAGAACATCCACACTTACTACTGTGCAACCTACATGTACAGAACATCCACACTTACTACTGTACAACCTACATGTACAGAACATCCACACTTACTACTGTACAACCTACATGTACAGAACATCCACACTTACTACTGTACAACCTACATGTACAGAACATTCCCCACTTACTACTGTACAACCTACATGTACAGAACATCCACATTACTACTCTGCAACCTACATGTACAGAACATCCACACTTACTACTGTACAACCTACATGTACAGAACATCCACACTTACTACTGTCAACCTACATGTACAGAACATCCACACTTACTACTGTACAACCTACATGTACAGAACATCCACACTTACTACTGTACAACCTACATGTACAGAACATTCCACATTACTACTGTACAACCTACATGTACAGAACATCCACATTACTACTCTGCAACCTACATGTACAGAACATCCACACTTACTACTGTGCAACCTACATGTACAGAACATCCACACTTACTACTGTACAACCTACATGTACAGAACATCCACACTTACTACTGTACAACCTACATGTACAGAACATCCACACTTACTACTGTACAACCTACATGTACAGAACATCCACACTTACTACTGTACAACCTACATGTACAGAACATCCACACTTACTACTGTACAACCTACATGTACAGAACATCAATTACTACTTATACCACTTCAACTACAATATGTGAATCAATACTGATACATGTACAGAATCACATAATTACCTAATTAACCTAAATCATAATAACACTTTCTTGATAGTTGTAATAATAATAATAATAATAATAATAATAATAATAATAATAATAATAATAATAATAATAATAATAATACTTTATTGAGACATGGTACAATGATACATGGTAGACAAGATATAGTTATTAATGAGATGTACATGCCAAAAGCCCCTAATATGCTGTGCATTGCGGGCATTCTTAGGTCTACTTAATTCTAGACTACATGGTAAAAAGTTATGGTTGATAATTTATAAAATAAGTATAATTGTGTATCTAAGTTATAAAGTTTGAATATAAGTTGAACATATCAATTAATTGTAGCAATGCAACTAATTGAGTGAGATAACAATTTAAAACAATTAGTTGCATTGCAGTTAGTTTACGTGGTCATTATAATGACAGACACAAACATCTCTATGACATTCCACGTGTCTGGCTAAACCTATACAAAAATTCAATGTACATAAAAGGGCCTAAAATATGGAACTTCCTACCTCAAAACTTCAAAACTGTAGACAACCACCATTTTCAAAACTTTCGTTAAAAAATATCTTATCTTATCTGCAAAATAAAAAAGACTTACTCTCGTTATCTGTAATTCCCCCTAATTTACACTTACCCAAATGACTGTAAACATAAAATTTCTAATATAGCTATAGTCTGATAAATCTTAAGTTAGTCCTAAGTTTGCCTAAGATACTCTCCCAGTATACGATCTTTAATGTATCATGCCAATACAAATCCAATCCCATCACTAAATATACCATTTGTAATATTATTATATGATTTGTATTACCTAACCATTATAAATATAATTATGTATGTACCTAATTATGTATCTAATTATATATGTATCTCATAATATATGTTAAAATGTACTGCTCCATAACCTGTGTCAATATAGAGTAAGAATTAGCATTAGTCTGCGGGAAATGCCTAGGCCTGCTAGAGGCCTTCTTTGTAAATAATATTTCATAACATGTAAACCACACATTGTAAACTTTGCAAGGAAATAAACTTTTTCATTTGCCACAAAATAATCTTGGCAAACACAAATCCAATCTATGCAAATTCTATGCCTTGGGTATCAGCAGGCATATGGTATATCTGGAAAAACAGGTGGGACATGGACTTTTGACCATCCCAAAAAATGCACAACTCACATAACAACAGGAGAGTGGAACTCTCCTTCATGTAACATATTTAATGTGTCACTCGTCAGACCATGAAAGACAGTGCCACAATATATACTGCCAGGCACATCATGTGAAGGAGACAAGAACATACACATCACCCAGACCATAGCAAGCAAAAGAGGGAATCCAAAACCTCTCCAGAGGTTTTTTAGCGCCAGGAAGGTAAAATGACTGCTAAGAAATGACAGAAATCTTACACCAACTGAAAACATTTCTGGAGTGGAGGCACAGTCATTAGCCTCCACTCCACAACAACAGATATTAGAGCCAGCAAACAAAACCCCTCTAAATTTCATCAATATAACGACATTTATCTTTGCAAACATACAGGGTCTAATGCCATCAACAAGCAACAAAATACCTTACATCAAGGGACTGCTGACGGAGTCAAATGCAATATTTGCAGCATTCACAGAGACCCACATAAGGATCATTTTAACAACGAAATATAGATCCCAGGTTATAACCTATTCAGATGCGACAGACTAAACAGGTAACAAGGGAAGGTTGGTCTGTACGTCACAGAGTCGCTCATTTGCTCAGAACTACTAAACACCTCAAATGATGTAGTTGAAGTTTTGGCAGTAAAGATTGAAAACCAAAACCTTGTCATTGTGGTGGTATACAAGCCTCCAGATGCAGCTTCCCAGCAATTCCAGGAACAGCTTTTGAAAATTGACCACTGTCTGGAAAATCTCCCAACTCCTGCACCAAACATCTTGCTACTGGGAGATTTCAACTTGAAACACCTAAAATGGAGGAGTGTAGCAAACAATGTTTTAGCAGAGATCAACCCAGGAGGCAGCAGCAGCACAGATGAAAATTCACACACACACGAACTATTAAATCTCTGCACCAAATTCAACTTAATTAAACCAGCAAATATTAGAGCCTACAAGACTAGAAAATACGCTGGACCTCATCTTCACTAACAAAGACAGTCTGATACGTAATATAACAGTATCAAAGACAATACACTCAGATCACAACATAATAGAGGTACAGACATGTATGCACAGGGACTCCTGACCAGCAAAATGTGATCAGTCATGAAGGTCTCTTCACAAAATTAAGCTTCAATAACAAAAACATACAATGGGAACAAGTCAACCATGTCCTAAATGAAATAAACTGCGAAAATATCATAAACAACACAGATCCGAACCTTTGCCTAGAAAAAAATTAACTCTGTGGCACTTGAGATCTGCTCAAGACACATTCCATTAAGAAAAAGAAAGAGAAGATGTAAACTAGAAAGGGAGAGATGTTCCCTATACACACGAAGGCGAAGAATCACAGAGCTGCTGAGAGGGGCCAGTATATCTGAAATAAGAAGGGAGGCATTGGTCAGAGTAATAGCAAATATCGAACTTAGGCTTAAGGAATCTTACAGTAGACAAGAATCGGAGGAAGAACTTAAAGCCATAAAGGGAACTAAAAGAAACCAAAAAAAATTTTTGTCTTATGCCAAATCTAAGGCGAAAACAACATCCAGTATTGGACCCCTACTTAGACGAGATGGGACATACACAGATGACAGCCAGGAAATGAGTGACAGACTAAAGTCAGAATATGACTCAGTGTTCAGAGAGCCATTAATCAGACTAAGGGTCGACAATCTAAATGAATTTTTTATATTATCTTAACACCACAAGACTTCGAAAAGACAATAAATGACATGGCCATCCACTCTGCCCCAGTCCCAGACTCATGGAACTCCGTGTTCATCAAGAACTGCAAGAAGCCCTGTCACGTTCCTTAAATATTCCATGGAGAGGGAGCATGGACACAGGGGTCATCCCACACACACTAACAACAACAGACATAGCCCCACTCCACAAAGGTGGCAGTAAAACAATAGCAAAGAACTACAGACCGATAGCACTAACATCCCATATCATAAAAATCTTTGAGTGGGTTCTAAGAAGCAAGATCGCCAACCACCTAGATACCCATCAACTGCACAACTCAGAGCAACACGGGTTTAGAGCAGGTAGCTCCTGCCTGTATAAATTACTGGACCACTATGAGAAGGTCCTGCATGCTTTATAATAATAATAATAATAATAATAATAATAATAATAATAATAATAATAATAGTTTATTTAGACATGGTACAATGATACATAGTTAGGTAGACATGATACAATGATACATAGGTATAAATGAGGTGTACATGCCAAAAGCCCCTAATAGGTATGCTGTGCATTGCGGGCATTCTTAAGATTAATTAATAGTAGACTACATGGTAAAAAATTATGGTTGATAATTTATAAAATAAGTATAATTGTGTATCTAAGTTGTATAATTTGAATATAAGTTGAACATATTAATTTAGATAAACTAAATACACAGACTTCGCAAAAGCCTTTGACAAGTGTGACCATGGTGTAATAGCACACAAAATGAGTGATAAAGGAATAACAGGAAAAGTTGGTAGATGGATCTATAACTTCCTGACAAATAGAACACAAAGAGTAATAGTGAGCAGAGTAAAGTCTGAGGTGGCTACAGTGAAAAGCTCTGTTCCACAAGGCACAGTACTTGCTCCCATCCTGTTCCTCATCCTCATATCTGACAGACAGAGATGTAAGCCATAGCTCCGTATCTTCCTTTGCGGATGACACCCGGTTTGCCATGACAGTGTCATCCATCGAAGACACTGCTAGACTTCAAGCAGACATAAACCTAATCTTTAAATGGGCTGCAGAAAACAATATGAAGTTCAATGATGAGAAATTTCAATTACTCCGATATGGAAAACTTAAGGGAATTAAAACTGTATCAGGTTACAAAACAAATTCTAACCCACACAATTGAGCGAAAAACTAATGTGAAGAACCTGGGAGTGATAATGTCAGAGGATCTCACTTTAACAGACCACAACAATGTATCTACCACATCTGCTAAGAAAATGACAGGATGGATAATGAGAACCTTCAAAACTAGGGACGCCAAGCCCATGATGATTCTCTTCAAATTGCTTGTTCTCTCTAGGCTGGAATACTGCTGTACACTAACTGTCCCTTTCAAGGCTGGCGACATTGCTGACCTGGAGAATGTACAAAGAACTTTCACGGCACACGTAAGTATGATAAAGCACCTAAATTACTGGGAAAATCCTAGAGCGATTAGTACCAAACTAAAATCACTCCCTACGAAAGCAAACACTCGGCAGGAGATGCAACATTCCCCCAATGAAAAGAAGGGGTGCCACGAGTACACTGAGAGACAACACAATAAGTGTCAGGGGCCCAAGACTGTTCAACTGGTGGCCCGGTGGTCTGGTGGCTTGAGCTCTCGCTTCACACACGGAGGGCCCGGGTTCGATTCCCGACGGGTGGAAACATTTCGACGTGTTTCCTTACACCTGTTGTCATGTTCACCTAGCAGCAAATAGGTACCAGGGTTGTTAGTCGACTGGTGTGGGTCGCATCCTGGGGGACAAGATTAAGGACCCCAATGGAAATAAGACAGACAGTCCTCGATGACGCACTGACTTTCTTGGGTTATCCTGGGTGGCTAACCCTCCGGGGTTAAAAATCCGAAGAAATCTTATCTTATCTTTATTAACTGCCTCCCAGCATACATAAGGGGGATTACCAATAGACCCCTGGCTGTTTTCAAGCAGGCACTGGACAGGCACCTAAAGTCAGTACCTGACCAGCCGGGCTGTGGTTCGTACGTCAGTTTGCGTGCGGCCAGCAGTAACAGCCTGGTTGATCAGACTCTGATCCACCTTGAGGCCTGGTCTCAGACCGAGCCGCGGGGGCGTTGACCCCCGAAACCCTCTCCAGGTAAACTCCAGGCTATAAGTCTCCTCTATACACACCAGTTCTCTTAAAAATCTCCATATACAGTTAGTTCGCTTATAAAGATCTCTATAAACAGAATAGGTACGGTGTAGGTGGTGGTGGTGGTGGTGGTGTAGGTGGTGGTGTAGGTGGTGGTGGTGTAGGTTTTGGTGGTGTAGATGGTGGTTGTGATGTTGGTGGTGGAGGTGGTGTAGGTGGTGGTGGCGGTGGTAATGTAGGTAGTGTAGGTGGTGGTTGTGGTGGTGGTGTAGGTGGTCGTGGTGGTGGTGTAGGTGGTCGTGGTGGTGGTGTAGGTGGTGGTGGTGGTGTAAGTGGTGGTGTAGGTGGTGGTGGTGTAGATTTTGGTGGTGTAGGTGGTGGTGTAGATGGTGGTGGTGATGTTGGTGGTGGAGGTGATGTTGGTGGTGGAGGTGGTGTAGGTGGTGGTGGCGGTGGTAATGGTAGGTAGTGTAGGTGGTGGTGGTGTAGGTGGTCGTGGTGGTGGTGTAGGTGGTCGTGGTGGTGGTGTAGGTGGTCGTGGTGGTGGTGTAGGTGGTCGTGGTGGTGGTGTAGGTGGTCGTGGTGGTGGTGTAGGTGGTCGTGGTGGTGGTGTAGGTGGTGGTAGTGTTGTAGACAGTAAGCCTACTGCTACTTCTCATGTCCCCCCTTGGAGCCAATCTGTTTTGTTCCTAGTTCCCCTCAGTGCCCACCAGAGGGCACTGCCTCAGTGCCCACCAGAGGGCACTGCTTCAAGTTAGACAAGTACCCATGCCCGGCCCTCACTCCTAGACCAGCGGCCTTCCACTAAATAAGCTAGCCTCCAGGACTAGTTTCAGCAGTGTAGGTGGTGGTGTAGGTGGTGGTGTAGGTGGTGGTTGTAGTGGTGGTGGTGGTGGTGTAGGTGGTGATCGTAGTGGTCAAACTCACCT
Organism: Cherax destructor; assembly: GCA_009830355.1. Lineage (NCBI taxonomy): Eukaryota > Metazoa > Arthropoda > Malacostraca > Decapoda > Parastacidae > Cherax > Cherax destructor. Next base: position 122,282 of record WNWK01005316.1, read on the forward strand.
TCGTGGACTAAGGTGACCATCAGTGTCACCATCAAAATATACACAGCAGTCACCTTCATGATGCTGCTGTTACTGTTGCTGTTACTGTTGTTGCTACTGCTGTTACTGCTGCTGTTACTGTTGTTGCTACTGTTGCTGTTACTGTTGTTGCTACTGCTGCTGTTACTGCTGCTTTTATTTTGTTGTTACTGCTGTTGTTACTGTTGTTGCTACTGTTGCTGTTACTGTTGTTGCTACTGCTGTTGTTACTGCTTCTATTATTTCTGCTGTTATATCTGCTGACACTAGTACTGTTATTGCTGTTCCAGTTGCTGAAGCTGTTGATCCTGTTGCTGCAGCAGCTGCTACTGCTGCTGTTACTGCTGTTCCAGCAGCTGTTACTGTTTCAGCTACTGTTGCTGTTGATGCAGCTGCTGTTTCTTCTGTTGAAGCTGCTGTTACTGCAGCTGCTGTTCCTTCAGCTGCAGTTTTTACTTCTGTTAACAGAAAAATAGGCCTTCAAGTATGCCTATAGAACCTAGTTTTTTAGGCGAGCTCACCTAATTAAGGGTACCTAGTGTTGTATCTAGGCGTGTGGCCATGCAGGTTGCATGCACTAACAGAGAGTTGAATCGAGGTAGAGCTCCTGGCACTCACAACAGTGACTCGTGCTCTACTGAACCCCACTACTGAAGTGACTGACGTAGACGGCTCTGTTTATC
>WNWK01005317.1:0-40794 GCA_009830355.1 Cherax destructor
GACAAAGTGACTTATTTGTAAATGATCCAAAATTATAAAACTATTATGTTTCAAAAATGTCATGTTCAAATTTCATAGCTTAAATACTCAACTATACTTATATTGTAAACTGTCTCCTATAATTCTTACCATTTAGCCTCAAAACCCTTACTTAATTGCTCAAAAAAAAATAGTTTATCAAATATAATCTAGTACAAATGTTGAAACTTATACCTCATGTATCCTTATGTACCCTTGTGCTCCTTGTAACTCATCTAATGACCATATAATTTGTTATTGCAACACAAATTACTGATTTAATTTGTTTAATCTGATTTAATTAATTTTATAAATAAGACAAAAGTATAAAACTATGTTTCAAAAATGTCATGTCTAAACTATGTTTAAATTTCATAGCTTAAATACAGTCATACCTCGGTTAAGGATATTAATCCGTCAGAGAGGGCATATCTGTAACTGAATCAATCGTTAACTGAATCAATTTTCCCCATAAGAAATAATGGAAATAAAATTAATCCTTTTCAGACTTCTAAAAGTAGTAAAATAAAATATTTTTTAGAACTTTTTGACATTAAATAATACACAATTTAATGAATAGTAAAGAAATACATGTAAATATAGTACAATAACATGTCACTTACATTTATTGAAGAGTTGTTGATGTGTGGAGGACGGGAGGAGGGGAAAGGATGGAGATAGTATGCTAGTGTTTGAAGGGGAATCCCCTTCCATTAACACTGCAGGTGGCAAGTTCTTTTCTGGGGTTACTGGCATTTTTCTTTTAATGCCACTGGGACCAGGTTGAGAGTCACTGGACCCTCTCAACCAAAAATCTGTCCAGGAGCTCTGTGTCTGGCGATTCTTTAACACATCCCTGAAATGACACACCACTGTGTCATTGTACAGGTTGCCAGCACGGCCTGCAACAGCATGGTTAGGGTGATATTCATCCATAAAGCTTTGCACATCAGTCCATTTGGCACAGATCTCCTTAATCCTTGAAGGCACCTTCTTCCATCTCTGTTCCACCTCCTCCTCCTCTGAACAATTGTCCTGACCTGTGGTCTCTTGTTGCAGTTGCTGTTGAAGCTCTTGCAGATCTTCAGTGGTTAGCTCTTCCTTGTGCTCCTCCACCAACTGTTCCACATCCTCACCACTCACCTCCAACCCCATGGACTTGCCCAGTTCCACAATTTCTTCCACAACAGGCTCAGGCTCAGGGTTCTGAGGCTCAGCCCCAAAACCTTCAAAATCCCTCTCTAGGACACAGTCTGGCCACAATTTTCTCCAGGCAGAGTTCAAAGTCCTGGTAGTCACTCCCTCCCAAGCCTTACCCATAAGGTTTACACAATGCAGGATATGGAAATGGTTTTTCCAAAAGTCTCTTAGGGTTATATTCATGTATGTGGTCACATCAAAGCACTTTTGAAACATTGCTTTGGTGTAGTTTTTTAAAGTTGGAAATGACCTGCTGGTCCATGGGCTAGAGGAGAGGAGTGGTATTAGGGGGCAAGAACTTCACTTTGATGAATTTAAAATCCTCCACAATTTTCTCTACCAAGTTTGGAGGATGACAAGGAGCATTGTCCATTATCAGGAGGCACTTAAGTGGCAAATTATTTTCCTGGAGATATTTCTTCACACTGGGGCCAAACACGCCATTGAACCACTCTAAGAAAATGTCCTTTGTGACCCATGCCTTTTTGTTAGACTTCCACATCACACACAAGTTAGACTTGGTGATACCGCATTTGCCAAACACTCGGGGATTTTCAAAAAGATACACCAGTAAAGGCTTCACTTTGCAATCACCATTGGCATTAGCACAAAGCATCAAAGTTAGCCTGTCTTTCATAGGCTTATGTCCTGGCTGTGCCTTTTCCTCCTGAGTAATGAAGGTCCTGTTGGGCATTTTCTTCCAAAACAGGCCTGTTTCATCACAATTAAACACTTGTTGGGGGAGGAATTGTCCAGCCTCTATGTACTCCTGGAATTCAGGCACATATTTTTCAGCCGCACTTTAAAGTCGCTCACTTCAGCACTCATTGCAGGCATTTTCTTAACGAGATCATCATGCAACTGCCTTACTTTTTCACATATTATTGCCTGCGAAACACTATCTGCTGCTAACTGTTTCTCGTTTATCCACACCAACAACAAATTTTCCACATCTTCCAGCACTTGTGATCTCTGTTTTGTGATCACAAATGCACCTTTCGCAACAACAGCTACCTTGATTTTACGTGTATTTTCCTTGGCCACAATGGTAGCGATGGTAGAATAGGCTTTACCATACAGCCTGGCCAGCTCAGTGATATGCACTCCACTTTCATATTTTTCTATTATCTCCTCCTTCAGTTCTACTGTATTTCTGAGCCTCTTTGCCACAGGCTTAGCACTAGGAGCTTTCCTTGGACCCATGGTAGCTTATTTAGCAGTTGCAAGCACTAAAAACAGTGGAATAATGACAATATACTGGTATGAATGCGTGGGTGGAGTGGGTGGTGGTCGCTCTCGCTTGTAAACAATAGCACACTGACGCTCTCTGGAGTGCCCGCACAGCTGGGCGCCACGCGGACGCGTCTGGGACGAACATCGTAAACCGAAGCAAACATCGTTAACGGAGTCACTATTTTGACGTAAAAATGTATCGTTAACCGAATTTATTGCTATCCGACGTCATCGTTAACCGAGGTATGACTGTACTCAACTATACTCATATTGTAAACTATTTACTAAAATTCTTACCATTTAGTTTTAAGTTAATTTTAAGTCTGCCCAAAATGCCCTGCATATTAGGGGCTTTTGGCATGTACACCTCATAACATCTCATAACCCATTGTAATTCTCTGTATCCTGTCCAAATAAACTATTATTATTATTATTTCCACTAGAGGTTCAAGGTTATCAATAAAGTTGTAAAATTTGAATGGAAATCTGATACTATTAAGTTAGTTTTGGAATAAAAGTTTTTTCTTTAATATTTTTGTCAAACACTCACCTTTTAATTTAATTATTCATTGTTTTGTTTTGTATAAATAAAAGTGTGGACATTAGGAGGAGGTGTGGAGTTATTAAAAGTATTAGTCAGAGGGCTGAAGAGGGGTTGTTGACGTGGTTTGGTCATTTAGAGAGAATGGATCAAAGTAGAATGACTTGGAGAGCGTATAAATCTATAGGAGAAGGAGGGAGGGGTAGGAGTCGGTCTCAAAAAGGTTGGAGGGAGGGGGTAAAGGAGGTTTTGTGGGCAAGGGGCTTGGAATTCCAGCAAGCATGTGTGAGCGTGTTAGATAGGAGTGAATGGAGACGAATGGTTTTTGGGACCTGGCGAGCTGTTGGAGTGTGAGCAGGGTAACATTTTGTGAAGGGATTCAGGGAAACCAGTTACGTATTATAGATTTAACCGGACTTGAGTCCTGGAAATGGGAAGTACAATACCTGCACTTCAAAGGAGGGGTTTGAGATATTGGCGATTTGGAGGGATTTTCTGAACTGTCGTATCTAAGCGCCTCTGCAAAGACAGTGATTATGTATGAGTGAGGTGAAAGTGTTGAATGATGATAAAAGTATTTTCTTTTGGGATTTTCTTTTGGGTCACCCTGCCTCAGTGGGAGACGGTCGACTTGTTGAAAAAAAAAAGTTGCTTCGTATTTATTTAATTTTTGGTCAAATAATCACCTTAAATTACAGTGGTACCTCGGCATACGAACAGCTCCCAACTCGAACAATTATGTAAGTGTATTTTTGGGGGTTTGAAACGGATTAATCTAATTTACATTATTCCTTATGGGAACAAATTCGTTCGGTATCGGCACTCGAACAGCATTCTGGAATGAATTAAGCTCATAACCCGAGGTACCACTGTATGTATTAGATAGTGTTTTTAGTCGACTGAATTTCAATAATTACCATTGATAAAATATAGTGTTATGTAAATATTTTTTTATGATTTCAGGATGGAGGATCTTCAAGAACCTGGGATAACTAGGGAAGGAATACAATGTGGGACGTTGAGAAAAGCTGATCTAACTGGCACCTAAGTGAGCTATAGTGTAAGTTTATTCTTGTACAGGTACACGTAAATACAGTTACATAAATAGTCATACATAGCAGCATATGTGTAAATTACCCTCCAGGATAACCCAAAAAAGTCAATGACTTAGTATTTCCTTGTAATATCTTATTTCCATTGTAATTTCTTATTTCAAATGTAATATCTTATTTTCATTGTAATTTATTTCAAATGTAATATCTTATTATTTAGACCTTAAAAGTTAAAACAGCTAAGTAACTCAACTGCATGAAAAGCAGTTACAATAAAAGGAAAATAAGGCAAACTGAGTTATTTACATTAACATTAAAATATTATTATTATTACTATTATTATTATAATAATCAAGGGGTAGTGCTAAACCCGTAGAATTATGCAGCACCTGTGGGGGGCTGTGGAAGGTATTCAGGCTTAATTCAGGGAACTGGAGCACAGATCCAATTCCCTGGATCAAGAGCCCCTAACTAACATCAAGGAAGCTTCCTTGAAGGGTAAAGTAATAATAGGTACATGAATGGTAGTTATACAAAAAATCCCTCTCCTCCCTTTATGTAGCTTCATTCATTAGATACCTTTTAGCTCTCTTCCTGAACTGGCTCATGCTATGACAGTCTTTGACATGTGCAGGCAGTCCGTTCCACTCTTTTATTGCTGTACAATAAAAGGTGTTTGAAGTCTAACCATCTACTGTGGGTACTACAAAGTTGTGTTCCCTTCTCCTAGTACCATACTTATTTTGGTTCACAGCCCTGACAAACTTGGCATCAAGATATTCTGGACTGTGCTTCTTAGCAATTTTATGTACACGAAAGTCACTCCCTATGAAAGCAAGACTCGGCAGATGATGCAACATCCCCCCAATGAAAAGCAGGGGTGCCACTAGCACAATAAGTGTCAGGGACCCAAGCCTGTTCAACTGCCTCCTAGCATACATAAGGGGAATTTGTTGAGATTGTTAACTTGTTCAGCATCCTTGATGGTGACAATATGCATCATACTCTTGAGGGCATGGAGGGATACATTTTAGCTAACATGCCTCATGAGGGCTTTGCTAATGCCATGGGTTGTAAGGTAGTCAGTAGATGTTATTGATTCGACGATAAAGAATTTCCAACCAAGATATTCTTTGAAATACGCCTGTAAGGGGGAGAGGTTTCCAGGTAGCTTGTTTTTTATGATGCTAGTGAGAAGATGGGGCAGTTCCAGAGCCAGGATCTTCCAGTATGTGACGAGGTCATTTGGGCATCGGCACTGAGCCAGTCAGTCCTGTGATGAGGCAAACGACCCGAAAATTGATGCTGCATCATGGAAGAAGCTGTCAGGGCAGATGGCAGTACCTGGAAGTGTCTGGAGGTGCACAGGGGCTATCAACAGTATGTTTAGGACTAGGATAATCCATACAGCTTTAGCAATGGCCTTTGGCTCCCTATTTTCCCACCCACCACCAAGTCCAGCAAGGGAAGGCTTAACAACTGACTAAAACAAAGGATCCCAGGGCTAATGGAGAGGTGTACACAAGTACCATCAACAAACTAAACAGCAGTCACAGGACCAAAGTGGTAATCATTCACTGATGATCACCCTACCAGACCAGGGAGTGATGCTAGACCAGTTAATTCAGTGGGACCAACATTGAACCTCCTGTCTGACCTCTATCCTCTTATCAAAGTGTGTTACCAACCTACAGACTGTAGACTACCAGTCTGTTCAACTTCCAAGCTAGAGGAAACAAGGAATTTATATTAATGCAACGCAACCCCATGGAAGGCGGTAGACAGATCCAATATCCAAAACATATTGTAGGTACATATTTGCGCTTGAAAATCTAGGGAAAGATCCAAGCATCATAATGTCCTCTGCAGACAAAGGAAGAGAAGTGATAATTTTGGACAACTCGCAGTACGAAGAGAAAATAATAGAACTGATGATAAACACAAAGTACAGTTCAGAGATTCCAAATGGACAAAGAAATCAAGCAGTTTCTAAATGAAGCACTGAAAATTCTCCAGAAAATACCTTAGGGTGGGGGTCAATTAGCAACTAACCTCTAATCCTAGCCCTACACATTTCAACAATTCTAAAAAACACAAGCATATCATTCCCCTGTCCTATCATGTCCACCAAAGAAAGTGCACCTAACAAACTGGCAAAACTTGCTAGATACCTAATGAAACTTTTAGGAACTAGTCCTTCACATATTACATAGATTTCTGAATTAACCAGCCTAATACTTTCAGGTCCCTAAAATTTTCTAATGACATTATCGACGAAAGATCACTAGCAAATCTGTACTCACCTATTTGTACTCTGGTACTATCACCACACAAAGGTTTGTACTCACCTAGTTGTGGTTGCAGGGGTCGAGTCATAGCTCCTAGCCCCCCCTCTTCACTGGCCGCTACTGGGTCACTCTCCCTGCGCCATGTGCTTTATCATACCTCTTCTTAAAGCTATGAATGGAACCTGCCTCCACTACATCGCTTCCCAAATTATTCCACTTCCCGACCACTCTGTGACTGAAGAAATACTTCCTAACATCCCTGTGATTCATCTGAGTCTTCAACTTCCAACTGTGTCCCCTTGTTGCTGTGTCCCATCTCTGGAACATTCTGTCTCTGTCCACCTTGTCAATTGCTCTCAGTATTTTATATGTTGTTATCATGTCCCCCCTATCTCTCCTGTCCTCCAATGTCGTCAGGTTGATTTCTCTTAACCTCTCCTCGTACGACATACCCCTTAGCTCCGGGACTAGTCTTGTTGCAAACCTTTGCACTTTCTCTAGCTTCTTTACGTGCTTGGCTAGATGTGGGTTCCAAACTGGTGCTGCATACTCCAATATGGGCCTAACGTACACAGTGTACAGGGTCCTGAACGATTCTTTATTAAGATGTCAGAACACTGTTCTTATGTTTGTTAGGCGCCCATATGCTGCAGCAGTTATTTGGTTGATGTGCACCTCAGGAGATGTGCCTGGTGTTATACTCACCCCAAGATCTTTTTCCTTGATTGAGGTTTGTAGTCTCTGGCCCCCTAGACTGTACTTCATCTGCAGTCTTCTTTGCCCTTCCCCAATCTTCATGACTTTGCACTTGGTGGGGTTAAACCCCCCAGAGCCAATTGCAGGACCAGGCTTGCAGCCTGTCCAGATCCATTTGTAGTTCTGCCTGGTCCTCGTCTGATTGAATTCGTCTCATCAACTTCACATCATCTGCAAACAGGGACACTTCGGAGTCTATTCCTTCCGTCATGTCATTCACAAATACCAGAAACAGCACCAGTCCTAGGACTGACCCCTGTGGAACCCCACTCATCACTGGCGCCCACTCTGACACCTCGCCATGTACCATGACTCGCTGCTGTCTTCCTGACAGGTATTCCCTGATCCATTGTAGTGCCTTCCCTGTTATCCCTGCCTAGTCCTTCAGCTTCTGCACTAATCTCTTGTGTGAAACTGTGTCAAACGCCTTCTTACAGTCCAAGAATATGCAATCTACCCACCCCTCTCTCTCTTGTCTTACTGCTGTCACCCTGTCTTAAAACTCCAGTAGGTTTGTGACACAGGATTTCCCGTCCCTGAAACCGTGTTGGCCGTCGTTGATAAGCTCACTCCTTTCTAGGTGCTCCACCACTCTTTTCCTGATGATCTTCTCCATGACCTTGCATACTATACATGTCAGTGACACTGATCTGTAGTTTAGTGCTACTTGCCTGTCTCCTTTTTTAAAAATTGGGACTACATTTGCTGTCTTCCATAACTTGGGTAGTTGCCCTGTTTCGATAGATGTGTTGAAGATTGTTGTTAGGGGTACACATAGCTCCTCTGCTCCCTCTCTCAGGACCCATGGAGAGATGTTATCCGGCCCCATCGCCTTTGAGGTATCTAGCTCGCATAGCAGCCTCTTCACTTCCTCCTCAGTTGTGTGTATTGTGTCCAGTACCTGATTGTGTACCCTACCTCTCCGCCTTTCTGGAGGCCCTTCTATCTCCTCTGTAAACACCTCTTTGAATCTCATGTTGACCTCCTCACACACTTCACGGTCATTTCTTGTGACCTCCCCTTCTTCCTTCCTCAGCCTGATCACCTGGTCCTTGACTGTTGTTCTCCTCCTGATGTGGCTGTACAACAGCTTTGGGTCAGATTTGGCTTTCGCTGCTATGTCATTCTCGTATTGTCTTTGGGCCTCCCTTGTTACCTGTGCATATTCATTTCTGGCTCTATGACTGCTCTTCTTATTCTCCTGGGTCCTTTGCCTTCTATACTTCTTCCATTCCCTGGCACACTTGGTTTTGGCTTCCCTGCACCTTTGGCTGAACCATGGGCTCATCCTGGCTTTTTCGCTTTTCCTGTTACCCTTGGGTATAAACCTCTCCTCAGCTTCCTTGCAAATTGTTGTCATATATTCCATCATCTCGTTTCTGACTTCCCTGCCAGCTCTCTGTCCCACTGAACTCCGTGCAGGAAGTTTTTCATGCCCACGTAGTCGCCTTTCTTGTAGTTTGGCTTCATTCGAAAGTATGTCTGCTGCACCAACATGAAAATGATGAATATATAGTGCACTGAAACATATACACTCAGAGATGGTTGAACTCTACATTACAGAATGTTAACCACACCAGCAGAAAGTTTTTAAAAGCAGCTCTAATTATGACAACAACATTTTCTTTGAGCTGAGGAGCTTTCAGTTTAGCTTTACCTCCTCTCTTATATAAAACTCAAGAATAGGAACAAATATCAAGCTAACACTTCCACAACGCAATCCTTGTATCAATATTCTCAGGTAGCGAAGTGAAGGAAATAAGAAAAAAATTACTTTAATTAATATGTTTATAAAATTTTGTCTAATCATTACACAAAACGTATAGTATAATAAACACTGATTGTTATTGTAAAAATATGTATAGTATATTAATCTAATAAAATATATAATATAAACAGTGTATACCAAAATATAATTAAATAGGTAGACCCTCGCTATTCGAACATTCTTCATTCCAGAATGCCTGGAGTCTACCTGGAGAGAATTCCAGGGGTCAACGCCCCCGCGGCCTGGTTTGTTCAAGTGTTGTTTCCAAACGAATTTATTCCCATAAGGAATGATGTAAATTAGATTAGTCCATTTCAGACCCCCAAAAATACACTTATAAAAGCACTGTACAGTGGACCCCTGGATTTCGTACTGCTCCCAACTCGAACAATTATGTAAGTGCTTTTGTAAGTATAGTTTTAGGGGACTAAACAGACTAATCTAATTTACATTATTTCTTATGGGAATAAATTCGTTTGGTAACGGCACTCGAACAGCATTCTGGAACGAATTATGGCCGATAACCGGGGTCCACTGTATATGTATGCTAATTATCAAGTTAAACATAACTGACCCAAATATGTATTGTACACACGTGTGAAAACAAATACACAGGTTGCAGGCCAAGTTTATATTGGGATAATATTTCTCTGCAGGTATGAGCTTTATCTCATTCTATGTAGAATAATAATAATAATAATAATAATCAAAGTAAGCACTAAACCCAAATGGGTCATGCAGCACTGCAGGGTGGGGTGTGCTAAGCAAATACAGTATGCATTAGTCAGCCTAGTGTGGAGGCAGGAGAGTTAAAGTTGATTCATAATGTCTGCACCACATTGCTTTTATGTGGAACAGTACTGCAGGAAGAAAAGAGAGGAATACTTACATATGGCGACAGCAGTGTCATCAACAGAGCTAAAATGGGAGATTGCCAGCTTCCTCGGAATTTTGCACAGAGACAGTTCACATTCTACTCGAGAATATGAAAGGAAGCATTTTGCCCAATATGCCTCAAAACTACCATGAAATACAGATTGGACAGGAAGAGATTTTCAAGATGTTTTTGAGAATAAGAGAGATCAGTGGAAGTAAAAGGGTCAGTATCATCAGTTACAGGTAGAGGTCGCTTGGACTTTGGTCTTGACCTGATCTTTCCTTTGACATGCAAACGATTCGAAAATCGACACATTTTAAAGGAAGTGAGCTGGAATCATGGTCAAGGTTGAGCAAAGGTCAGAAGTATAACAAGGATCAGGCAGAAGTCCAGCATCTGGGTCAGACAACAAGGTGTTGCCAGGTGGAAAGGTCTATGGACGTGCCATGGTCACTTAAGGATGCCACTGAGGAATGAAGGGGCCCGGGAGGAGGTACATCATGGATACACACCATCTTGTGTGAGTCTTATTGGTAAAAGAATGTATATTGAGGGTTAAAATAGATTAAAATAGTCTATGGGTAAAAAATGAATCTTGTGATTAAAAATGGCTATCATGGATACAAAATGGGTGTTAGGTCAAAAATGGGATTTGCAGATACCAATTTTTTCAGTTTCTCTTAAGGCCTCCTGTTACTATATTAATGTCTTAGAACCCCCTTGTCTACTCTGACATATAACAATGTGTACATATTAAAAGCATTAATGCAGCTTTCATATCTTTCATATAGACTATTACATAATCCAAGGCTATATACTAGAGTATTACAACTTGTTGCATGTATACTAAAGCATAATAAAAGACTTCATGTGTCAACTTATTATTACATAATGACCAAAACTAAAGAGGCAGCATGTTATAGAATTAAGAAACTTTACATACATACACTTACAAACACAGAATCTAAGAATCAAATAAAGTTTTGCAGCTACTGAGCAGGGGCATGAATATGTCAAAAACGCATCCTATGCATTATTGCTTTCTATACAAATACATACAGTGGTACCTAGACAAACGAGCAGCTCCCAACTCGAACAATTATGTAAATGCTTTTGTAAGTGAATTTTTTGGGGTCTGAAACAGATTAATCTAATTTACATTATTCCTTATGGGAACAAATTCGTTTGGTATCGGCACTCGAACAGCCTTCTGGAACGAATTAAGCTCGTAACCCGAGGTACCACTGTAATTTGTTCTCAGATTAAAAAAAGCAGTAACAATACACAAATAACCTGTCCATAGTTTTGTTAGTTTGATATCTTTATTATGCACCCCATACCCATCCTGTGGGCGGTAGTCAAAAGATTACAGAGGTACATAATGGGTCCAGGGACTGGACCTCAAAGTTTGATGGCTGAGCAAGTTACAAAGGTAATGAACTCAGATGGTCACAATCATGACAAGTTACAAAGATATTTGCAGATTACAGAGGTATATATAGGGTCCAGAGACTGGGCCCCAAAGTTTTGATAGCTGAATAAGGTACAATGGTAATTAATTCACTAGTTACAAGGTAATGAATCATGTAAGTAAATTTACTTACGTCTGTACATGGTTGCACTCATGAACAAATTATAAAGCAATGAGCAATCTATTAGTCTACACCCAGCCACAACTGTAATGAGTTATTGGTGCAAATTTTAATTGTTGGGTACACACACACACATATACATATACACATACACACGCATACATGTATATACATACACACATACACATACACACATGTACATACACACACACACACGTGTCAATGCTTTATTTACAGGGAGCAAAGTCAGGGTATTTTTCCAGAATGGTCTGTAATATACCACTGTGGATAAAATACTTTGACATATCTTGAACATTTCTGAATGAGTAGTCTCTGAATTCATTAATTTTATCGCACTCCAGTACATAATGACGCAGGGTGTGACAATAATCCAACTGGCAAAGTTTACATCTTGTTTGGTCTACATCTGGTGGTGGTGATTTAACCTGCCAAAGATACTTGTAACCCAGCCGAGGCGGGCGGTAGTGACATCCAAGAGTCTGCTTATTTTGTTGGATGCACCATAGACATGTGGCTCCTCCTGCATGATAGAATGATGATAGATGGACTGACTGGTGTCAAACTCCCTGAGTCTTAAGTCAATAAAATTCAGTTGAAGTTCTTTTCGTATTATTGTTCTCAAACTGCTAACTGACAAGCCAAGATTGTAATCTATCCCCTCTTTGAAAGCATAAAACTTAGCCAATTTATCAGTTCTATCATGCATCTGAAGACCAATGTGAGATGGAATCCACAGCATGTGCACTCTGACTCTACTATCCAGAATCCTACCATACCTGTGCCTGGCTTCTGACACGAGCATGCTACAAGTTATACTTGATGAGTTGAGAGCATTTATGGATGACAGAGAATCAGTTACAATTAGAGAGTTGTCCATAGGAGAGAAGCATATGACAATGTTTTGGTTCAACTTTTACCATTTACAAGTCACACCGAAATGTTGTCGTAAGCTTCTCTCTCCTAGGTGCGGGTTATTTGTGTATTGTTTGTCACGGTATTGTGCCTTTTTGTTCTTCAGTAACACAACTCATTTGTTGGAGGACTCATGCATTTAGTATTTTACTGGGCCACTTATTCTGGAATGGCCTTCTTATCGGCTAGCTCAGGCCAACACAGCTAGAGGTAATGACACTGGTTGCCCAGGCAAGGCATTCTTCTTGGCAAGATGAGCTCGATACTTTCGAAGACCTAACTTTGCTGCAGTGATCTTTGCTGTCCTGTAATTCTTGCCTTTGCCACACACATCTTCTAAGCCCTGGATCTGTTAGAAGGAAATTGTGGGAAAACTTATTACTTTACAAGATACAATGCAGTGTCAACATTTCCAGCAAATACAGGCAGGCCCTGCTTTACAGAGCTTCGCTTTACAGTTTCACTAATACAGCAGTTGTCAATTATGCCTATTCTTCAGTTATTCAGACTTCCTGCAATAAATGTATTTACCACTCACTAAAAGCTAAGGACAAAAATATTTTAAGGTAAGTAATGTGTGTCCTAGGTAGTAGGCTATTCAGATAAGTTTTGCTACTCCTACTTACACTTAGATCACACTACCCTTTCATGTACAAGAATATATATACACACTCCTCTGGGTATTCTTCTATTTTCTTACTAGTTCTTGCTTATTTCTTCTTATCTCCATGGGAAAGTGGAACAGAATTCTTCCTCCATAAGCCATGCGTGTTGGAAGAGGTTACTAACATGGTGGGAGCAAGGGACTAGTAACCCCTTCTCCTGTATACATTACTAAAGTTAAAAAGAGAAACTTTTGTTTTTCTTTCTGAGACACACTGCTTGGGTAGGATACGGCAGGTTTATTGAAATAAGAAGTGTGTGTACTATACATACAGTGGACCCCCGGATTTCGTCATTAATTCATTCCAGAATGCTGTTCGAGTGCCATTACCGAACAAATTTGTTCCCATAAGGACGAATGTAAATTATATTAGTCCGTTTCAGACCCCCAAAAATACACTTACATAATTGTTCGAGTTGGGAACTGTACGAAATCCAAGGGTCCATTGTATATGTACAGTGGACCTCCGGTTATCAGCCATAATTCGTTCCAGAATACTGTTCAAGTGCCGTTACCGAACGAATTTGTTCCCATAAGGAATAATGTAAATTAGATTTCCATTTAGACACCCAAAAATACACTTACAAAAGCACTTACAAAAATACACTTACATAATTGTTAGAGTTTGGAGCAGTACAAAATCCGGGGGTCCACTGTACAGTGGACCCCTGCCTAACGAGCAAAATTCATTCCAGAAGCCTGCTCAAGTGCCATTACCGAACGAATTTACTTCCTTAAGAAATAATGTCACATACGTTAGTCTATTTCAGACCCCCAAAAATACACTTCCACAAGCACTTACAATATTATACTTACATAATTGTATGATTTCCGGGGTGCTCGTTAGGCGGGGGTCCACTGTATATGCATTTTTTAGGCTTAGCTCTATTGCTAATTTAATATATAGTGTAAAAATGTTACCAGGCTTTTATATGCACTTAAAAGTGAAAAAGGCTGATTCACTTTACAATGATTTTCGCTTTATAGCAGTAGCCCGGAACCTGCTCTATACGCTGGACTCTCCTGTACGAAGTTTGCTTACAGTAGCTCTCATCCAAGACTAATATACTTTTGCAGATTAGAACTTATCCTGGTTACACAGGGGTAACATGAGCATACCATCTTAGTACACAGCTCAGTCTTAAAATGATCACAACTTGTTAATAGGTAGTCACTTGCTCAAGCAAGTACTCACCTATTTGTACTCACCTATTTGTGGTTGCAGGGGTCGAGTCATAGCTCCTGGCCCTGCCTCTTCACTGATTGCTACTAGGTCCTCTCTCTCCCTGCTCCATGAGCTTTATCAAACCTCGTCTTAAAACTATATATGGTTCCTGCCTCCCCTATGTCGCTTTCAAGGCTATTCCACTTCCTGACAACTCTATGACTGAAGAAATACTTCCTAACATCCCTTTGACTCATAGGAGTCTTCAACTTCCAATTGTGACCCCTTGTTTCTGTGTCCCCTCTCTGGAACATCTTGTCTCTGTCCACCTTATCTATTCCTCGCAGTATTTTATATGTCGTTATCATGTCTCCCCTAACCCTCCTGTCCTCTAGTGTCGTCAGGCTGATTTCCCTTAACCTTTCTTCGTAGGACAATCCCCTTAGCTCTGGGACTAGTCTTGTTGCAACCCTTTGCACTTTCTCTAATTTCTTGACGTGCTTGACCAGGTGTGGGTTCCAAACTGGTGCTGCATACTCCAGTATGGGGCTGACGTATATGGTGTACAGAGTCTTGAATGATTCCTTAGTGAGGTATTGGAACGCTATTCTTAGGTTTGCCAGCCGCCCGTATGCTGCAGCAGTTATCTGATTGATGTGTGCCTCAGGAGATGTGCTCGATATTATACTCACCCCAAGATCTTTTTCCTTGAGTGAGGTTTGCTGTCTTTGGCCACCTAGACTATACTCTGTCTGCAGTCTTCTTTGCCCTTCCCCGATCTTCATGACTTTACATTTGGCAGGGTTAAATTCAAGGAGCCAGTTACTGGACCAGGCTTGTAGCCTGTCCAGGTCTCTTTGTAGTCCTGCCTGATCCTCGACTGATTTAATTCTTCTCATTAACTTCACATCATCTGCAAACAGGGACACTTCTGAGTCTATCCCTTCCGTTATGTCATTCACATATACCAAAAACAGTACAGGTCCTAGGACTGACCCTTGTGGAACCCCACTCGTCACAGGTGCCCACTCTGACACCTCGTCACGTACCATGACTCGTTGTTGCCTCCCTGTCAGATATTCTCTGATCCATTGCAGTGCCTTTCCTGTTACGTGTGCCTGATCCTCTAGCTTTTGCATTAACCTCTTGTGAGGAACTGTGTCGATTGCCTTCTTACAGTCCAAGAAAATGCAGTCTATCCACCCCTCTCTCTCGTGTCTTACTTCTGTTACCTTGTCATAAAACTCCAGTAGGTTTGTGACACATTATTTTCCTTCCCTGAAACCGTGCTGGTTGTCGTTTATAAGCTTGTGTCTTTCTAGGTGCTCCACCACTCTCCTCCTGATGATCTTCTCCATGACTTTGCATACTATACACATCAGTGACACAGGTCTGTAGTTTAATGCCTCGTGTCTGTCTCCTTTCTTAAAAATTCGGACTACATTTGCCATCTTCCACGCCTCAGGTAGTTGCCCAGTTTCAATGGATGTGTTGAAGATTTGTGTTAGTGGCACACACAACATCTCTGCTCCCTCTCTAAGGACCCACGGAAAAATGTTGTCCGGTCCCACCGCTTTTGAGGTATCGAGTTCACATAGCAGCTTCTTCACCTCCTCCTCGGTTGTGTGTATTTCATCCAGCACTTGTTGGTATACCTCCCTATTCTGAATTCCTGGAGTCCTTCCTGTCTCCTCTGTAAATACTTCTTTAAATCTCATGTTGAGCTCCTCACATACCTCTTGGTCGTTTCTTGTGAACTCCCCACCTTCCTTCCTCAGCCTGATTACCTGGTCCTTGACTGTTGTTTTCCTCCTGATGTGGCTATACAACAGCTTCGGGTCAGACTTGACTTTTGATGCTATATCATTTTCATATTGTCGCTGAGCCTCCCTTCTTACCTATGCATATTCGTTTCTGGCTCTTCGGCTAATCTCTTTATTTTCCTGGGTCCTTTGTCTTCTGTACTTTTTCCATTCTCTATTACACTTAGTTTTTGCCTCCCTACACCTCTGGGTGAACCAAGGACTCGTTCTGGTCTTCCCATTACTTCTGTTTCCCTTGGGGACAAACCTCTCCTCTGCCTCTTTGCATTTGGTTGTCACATATTCCATCATTTCTTTTACTAATTTTCCTGCCAATTCTCTCTCCCACTGAACGTCTTGTAGGAAGTTCCTCATGCCTGTGTAGTCCCCCCTTTTGTAGTTTCGTTTCTCCCTTCCTATTACTGTTCCTCTCTCCACTTGTAGCTCAACATGCCCAAAATGCCCTGCATATTAGGGGCTTTAGGCGTGTACACCTCATGTAATCTCAATAACCAAATGTAATTCTTTGTATCATGTCCAAATAAACTATTATTATTATTATTATTAGTATTATTATTATTATTATATAACTATATAATCAAAACACAGAACCAAATGATCACTAGCTCCAAGGGGCCTTTCATACGTGATATCCTCGATGTCCGAACTACTCAAGGTGAATACTTTACAAAGTGACTACCTTACAAAGTCACTCTAGCTCCAACTAATCCTAGTAAGGTCACAAGCAGATGACCCCCAATTAGCTGATTTCACAAACACTATGAACAACTGCTTGCTACAACCATCTATAACTATACCAACAAGAATCACAGAGACAAGTGCCTCACTACTTGATTATATCTGGACCAATACTATTATTTTTTTATTAACACATCGGCCGATTCCCACCAAGGCAGGCAAAATCACAGACAACACTATGGACCACTACCCAACTTTTCTCATAACCTATTTCTACACAAAACCCATAACCTCTATAATAGACATTGTTCAATGAAAACGAAGCAGATCTCAGCAAAGAGACTAAACAGCCCCTGGCTTACAAATAGTTTACTTAAATCCATAGATAAAAAACATCTATATGAAAAACAATTCAGACAGGCCTAATAAAAAAAGAACTAACTAAATGGTACACCTCAATACTTACTAATCTAATACGGAAGTCCAAACAAATGTATTATGTAAACAGATTTAATGAAATAAAATGTGATATGAAAAAGACCTGGAAAATCTCTCTAAAAAACTGTCTAGATACAGAGGGATTAACTTAGTGAAAACAGACAAACCACACATACAGCCTATATACAATGCCAATAAACTTAATGTCTTCTTTTCTTCTGTAGGATCAAAACTTGCAAGCAAAATCCCAAATGCAAAAACTCAGCCACAAGACTATCTCACTGGTAATTGCCCACATACTCTACATATAGCACCAACAAATCCTACTGAAGTCTTACTAATAATTAAATCATTAAAAAACAAAGCAGGAGACCTAAATGACTTGCCACCAATCATATACAAAAAAGCAGCTCATGTCCTGTACCCCATTATTGCAACACTATTTTTGGAAACAGAGAATTAAATATCCAGTTAAACATGTCGATAAATGGTTCACTCATTACAAGGCACACTGAGGACACATTTCTAGGTCTCCACCTTGACTGTAATCTTAAATTTCAGACCTATATCCAGCATATGACAAAGAAAGTTTCCAAAACAGTAGGTATCCTTTCCAAGATACAATACTATGTGCCCCAAAGGGTGCTCCTTACTTTATATCACTCTAATATACCCTTCCCTCACCTATGGTATTGGTGCTTGGGAATCTACCACGGCCAATCACTTTAAACTTTTAATAACCCAACATCAGTGCTGATGATTACAAACTCCTGAGCCAGACAACACACCCACCACTCTTCAAAACCTTGAACTTACTTAATATACAAAATATACACACTTATTATTGTGCCTACTATATACACAGAACAATAATCTCCAATATCAACCCTCCACTCAAACTTATCCTAGATAGCTTCAATAGAAAACACAGGCATAACACGAGGCACAAGACACTTTTTGACATCCCTCTCACACTATGCAAAAATGCAATGCACATAAAGGCCCCGAAGATCTGGAACTCTTTGCCTGAAACAGCAAGAGGTCCCCTGCCCACAAAATAAAATATTTGGGAGAGTTGATTTAAATTTGGTTAGAGTTTAGTATAGTGTGGGTATGATTGCTATCGAGAGATGAGGTGATTTTTGAGTACAGTAGGGCCCCCGCTTTTCGGCGTTCCGTTCATACGGAGAGTTCAAATTATGACCAAAACTTTTGTATATGGCGAGCGGTCTTTCAGATACGGCGCGCGCCTCCGGGTTTGTTTACATTTTCCATGAACACATCTCTCTACAGTGGACCCCCGAGTATCATAAGGCTCATATATCGTAAAAATTGTGTTTCGTAGCTTTTTTCGATTTCGTGTATCGTAAACGGACTTGTGTTTCGTAACGTATTAGACCTGTCCGCCTGCTCCACGCCTGCGCAGGATGCCCGTCAGTGAAGCATTGTTTACCATTGAGAGAACATTACCCAGCGCGCTCTTTCAAACATTCATAATACATTTGGTGTCTTTTTTGGTGGTTTAGTCCCTGGACCCATTATGTACCTCTGTAATCTTTTGACTACCGCCCACAGGATGGGTATGGGGTGCATAATAAAGATATCAAACTAAAAAAAACCTGTTTACCAAGTGATTTTGTAGGAGTGTCGGAAGAATTACGTTTTCTCTAGTCAAACACTGAGGGATAACTGTAGAAAAATATTCCTTTCATATGCCTTCACTCTATATATAGCTATTCATGACCCTTGTGGGTTTAGCGCTTCTATTTTATTATGATAATAATAATAATACTATCATTAACTCTAGAAATAGTGTGTTGCATGAGAATGGGAGTGTTGCTGTTTGTTTATTTTGTACTAACTTGTACAACTTGTACACAATGTAAGAGTATTTGTATTGTGAGGTAATTATTATTATAATAAAAAAAATTATTTTGAGGTAAAAGTTTCACAGACTCTTACAAACCTATGTGAATGAACTAAAAGTGGACACGTATTAATCGCATTCATTTTGCCTGACCGAGTGATCAGCCCACTACCTGTTCAGTTTGTTTTTTTACCTTGTCTGAACTCCGTATCTCGTTCTCTCTCTCGTTTACTCTTTCGTTAACTAGTTGGCTCTCATTGACTATGGCGTCTAAACTTAGTTGTGATAAAAAGAGGAGTCGTAAGCCTCTTACTTTAAGTGCCAAGTTAGAAATGATTAAACTCAGTGAACTGACTTTTTTGGGTTATCCTAGGTGCTCTACGCATATTCTGCTATGTATGATAATCTATGTACAGTGGTCCCTCGACTAACGTAATTAATCTGTTCCAGGAGCTATTTCTTAACACGAAAGTTTCGTAATTCGAAACCTTATTTCCCGTAAGAAATAATGTAAATACAATTAATCCGTTCCACCCAAAAATATTAACATTCAAAATAATAAAAAACAATATATACATATATATATATATATATATATATATATATATATATATATATATATATATATATATATATATATATACATGTATACATTTACTTACCTTTATTGAAGAGTTGCAGGCATCTGGAAGATAGGGAGGATGACAGGGGCAGGGTGTTAGTGGTTGGAAGGGGAATCCCCTTCCAAAAGGACTTCAGGTAACAAGTCCCTCTCTGGGGTTACTTCCCTTCTTGGTCTTTTAATCCCACTAGGACCAGCTTAACGTAAAAACCTGACTAATCAATTGAATGTAAAACCTGTTATGATTATTACATACTTAGCTAATTATTTCCACAACACTTACATTATAATGACCACGTAAACTAACTGCAATGCAATTAACTGTTTTAAATTGTTATCTCACTCAATTAGTTGCATTGCTACAATTAATTGATATGTTCAACTTATATTCAAACTTTATAACTTAGATATGCAACTTTACTTATTTATAAATTATCAACCATAACTTTTTACCATGTAGTCTAGAATTAAGTAGTCCTAAGAATGCCCGCAATGCACAGCATATTAGAGGCTTTTGGCATGTACATCTCATTAAACTAAGTAATAACTATGTAATAACTATGTCTACCATATATAATTGTACAATGTCTCAATAAAGTATTATTATTTTATTATTATTATTATTATTATTATTATTATTATTATTATTAAGTCACTAGAACCCTGTCGCAGAAAATAACTGTCCACAGTCCTCTGTTTCTGGTGCCTGTTTACCTGCATCCCTACTACACTCCTGCATGCCTGCTACACTCCTGCATCCTACTACACTCCTGCATGCCTGCTACACTTCCTGCATGCCTGCTACACTCCCTGCATCCCTACTACACTCCTGCATGCCTGCTACACTTCCTGCATGCCTGCTACACTCCCTGCATGCCTGCTACACTCCTGCATGCCTGCTACACTCCCTGCATGCCTGCTACACTCCCTGCATGCCTGCTACACTCCTGCATGCCTGCTACACTCCCTGCATGCCTGCTACACTCCTGCATGCCTGCTACACTCCCTGCATGCCTGCTACACTCCCTGCATGCCTGCTACACTCCCTGCATGCCTGCTACACTCCCTGCATGCCTGCTACCTCCTGCATGCCTGCTACACTCCTGCATGCCTGCTACACTCCTGCATGCCTGCTACACTCCCTGCATGCCTGCTACACTCCCTGCATGCCTGCTACACTCCCTGCATGCCTGCTACACTCCTGCATGCCTGCTACACTCCCTGCATGCCTGCTACACTCCCTGCATGCCTGCTACACTCCTGCATGCCTGCTACACTCCCTGCATGCCTGCTACACTCCTGCATGCCTGCTACACTCCCTGCATGCCTGCTACACTCCCCGCATGCCTGCTACACTCCCTGCATGCCTGCTACACTCCCTGCATGCCTGCTACACTCCCTGCATGCCTGCTACACTCCCTGCATGCCTGCTACACTCCCTGCATGCCTGCTACACTCCCCGCATGCCTGCTACACTCCCTGCATGCCTGCTACACTCCCTGCATGCCTGCTACACTCCCTGCATGCCTGCTACACTCCCTGCATGCCTGCTAAACTCCCTGCATGCCTGCTACACTCCCTGAATGCCTGCTACACTCCCTGCATGCCTGCTACACTCCCTGCATGAATGCTACACTCCCTGCATGAATGCTACACTCCTGCATGAATGCTACACTCCCTGCATGAATGCTACACTCCTGCATGAATGTTACACTCCTGCATGAATGCTACACTCCCTGCATGAATGCTACACTCCTGCATGAATCCTACACTCCCTGCATGAATGCTACACCTCCTGCATGAATGCTACACTCCCTGCATGAATGCTACACTCCCTGCATGAATGTTACACTCCTGCATGAATGTTACACTCCCTGCATGAATGCTACACTCCCTGCATGAATGCTACACTCCCTGCATGAATGCTACACTCCCTGCATGAATGCTACACCCCTGCATGAATGCTACACTCCCTGCATGAATGCTACACTACCTGCATGAATGTTACACTCCCTGCATGAATGCTACACTCCCTGCATGAATGCTACACTCCCTGCATGAATTCTACACTCCTGCATGAATGCTACACCTCCTGCATGAATGCTACACTCCCTGCATGAATGTTACACTCCCTGCATGAATGTACACTCCCTGCATGAATGCTACACTCCCTGCATGAATGCTACACTCCTGCATGAATGCTACACTCCCTGCATGCCTGCTACACTCCTGCATGCCTGCTACACTCCCTGCATGACTGCTACACTCCTGCATGCCTGCTACACTCCCTGCATGCCTGCTACACTCCCTGCATGCCTGCTACACTCCCTGCATGCCTGCTAAACTCCCTGCATGCCTGCTACACTCCCTGCATGCCTGCTACACTCCCTGCATGCTGCTACACTCCCTGCATGAATGCTACACTCCCTGCATGAATGCTACACTCCCTGCATGAATGCTACACTCCCTGCATGAATGCTACACTACCTGCATGAATGTTACACTCCTGCATGAATGCTACACTCCTGCATGAATGCTACACTCCTGCATGAATCCTACACTCCTGCATGAATCCTACACCTCCTGCATTAATGCTACACTCCCTGCATGAATGTTACACTCCCTGCATGAATGCTACACTCCCTGCATGAATGCTACACTCCCTGCATGAATTTTACACTCCCTGCATGAATGTTACACTCCCTGCATGAATGCTACCACTGGGGTGCCACTAGGAAGCTTCTTTGGACCCATGGTGACTTATTTCACAGTGACAATCACTAAACCACCAAAAAAGACACCAAATATATTTTGAATGTTTGAAAGAGCGCGCTGGGTAATGTTCTCTCGATGGTAAACAATGCTTCATTGGCGTCCTGCGCAGGCGCAGGGCAGGCACGGAGCAGGCAGACAGGTCTAATACGTTACGATACATGAGTCCATTTTCGCTACACGATATCGAAAAAAGCTTACGTTACACGATTTTTCCATTATATGGGCCTTACGTTACTCGGGGGTCCACTGTAACTGTTTTGTGTATACCTGAATAAACTTACTAACAAGGTACAGTGGACCCCCGCCTAATGAGCAAAATTCACTCCAGAAGCCTGCTCAAGTGCCATTACCGAACGAATTTACTTCCTTAAGAAATAATGTCAATAGGTTAGTCTATTTCAGACCCCCAAAAATACTCTTCCACAAGCACTTACAATATTATACTTTCATAATTGTACGATTTCCGGGGTGTTCGTTAGGCGGGGGGTCCGCTGTATATGTTGATCGCTGAGATAGCCATCAAATACAGTTACATATAGCAGCATATGTGTAGAGAACCCAGGATAACCCAAGTGTGTCAGCTAACACACTTGCTAGGAGCTAATGCTGCTGGGGATTGCAAGTTAAAACCTATGATAATTTATCACTCAGAGAATTCTAGGGCCCTAAAGAACTATGCAAAAGGTAGCCTCCCAATTTATTATAAATCCAATTCGAAAGCATAGATGACTACTGATCTTTTCATAAATTGGTTCACAGACTATTTTAAGCCTACAGTTGAGGCTCATTGCAAGGAAAAGAAAATTCCTTTTAATGTTTTACTTGTTTTAGACAATACCCTGCCACTCACCTCTCACACATCAATGTTAATACTTTAAGGTAAGTAATAAGTGTACTCTGTGTGTATCTTACTTTTTATTGTGTTTTTTAATGCCTAGTGCTATTGCTAACTTAATATAAGTTAGTGTAAGCTTGTTGTCTGGCATTTATATGCATTTAGAAGTGGAATAAAATGGCGTTCTGCTTTTCGGCGATGTCTGCTTTAAGGCACTAGCCTGGAACTTAACCTGCCGTATAAGTGGGGCCCTACTGTATAGTCCTATACTCAAAAATCACCTCATCTCTCAATAACAACCATACCCACACTATGCTAAACTCTAACCAAATTGAAATCAACTCTCCCAAATATTTTATTATCCATTAACTATTAAGCCATTTTTACAAATTTAAAAATGTATGTTTGTATTATTAATTGCACTACCTCATATTAATAATAGAGTAAAATAGTGAATATTTGTAACCTACCAGTCTTCACCTGTCTAGACTTAAGTACAGTGGACCCCCAGCTAAAGAATACCCTGGAAATCATACAATTATGTAAGTATAATATTGTAAGTGCTTGTGGAAGTGTATTTTTGGGGGTCTGAAATAGACTAACCTACGTGACATTATTTCTTAAGGAAGTAAATTCGTTCGGTAATGGCACTTGAGCAGGCTTCTGCAATGAATTTTGATCGTTAGCCGGGGGTCCACTGTAGTCTTTAAGTATTAGGTTAAGTCTGGCCGAAATGCCTCGGCATGATAGTGGGTGTCTTTGTACCAATCAAATTAGGAAATGTAAACACATATTGTAACCTTAGCAAAGAAATCAAGTTTTGATTTGATTTTGAGTTTTAAGTAAAATCTAAGAAAACATTATTCATAAGCAACTTCTTGCAAGTGTCTCACAATAAATTCAATCCTTGCCAGTTTGGCTTTAGGTAAAAAAAAAAGAAAAGATGCAATTATAAAAATGCTTGAACTGGTTTATGCAGCTCTTGAAAATAATGAATATCCTCTGGGCCTCTTCATGGACCCGTGAAAAGTTTTCAATGCAGTGGACCACAGCATTCTGTATCTTAAACTACAACATTATGGTTTCGAGAAACACATTATGTAACATATTCTTCATATTTAATAGTTTTGAGGACTACAGATAATGAGAATTAAAATACAGTGGACCCCGAGTTTCGTAAAAACTTCACTCCTGAAGTCTGCTCAAGTGCCATTACCGAACGAATTTACTCCCTTAAGGAAAAATGTCACGTAGGTTAGTCTATTTCAGACCCCCAAAAATACTTTTCCACAAGCACTTACATAAATGTACGATTTCCGGGGTTTACGAAACTCAGGGGTCCACTGTACAGTGGTACCTTGGTTTTCGTTGATAATTCATTCCAGAATGCTGTTCGAGCGAATCTGTTCCCATAAGGACAAATGTAAATTAGATTAGTCCATTTCAGACCCCCAAAAATACACTTACAATAATACACTTACATAATTGTTCGAGTTGGGAGCTGTACGAAAACCGAGGTTTACATGGAGTTTACCTGGAAAGAGCTCCAGGGGTCAATGCCCCCACGGCCCGGTCTGTGACCCGGCCTCATGGTGGATCAGGGTCTGATCAATCAGGCTGTTACTGCTGGCCGCACGCAGTCCAACATACGAACCACAGCCTGGCTGGTCAGGTACCGACTTTAGGTGCCTGTCCAGTGCCTGCTTTAAGACAGCCAGGGGTCTATTGGTAATCCTCCTTATGTATGCTGGGAGGCAGTTGAACAGTCTAGGGGGCCTGACACTTATTGTGCTGTCTTTTGACGTGTTAGTAGCACCCCTGCTTTTCATTGGGGGGATGTTACATCGTCTGCCGAGTCTTTTGCTTTCGTAGGGAGTGATTTTCATGTGCAGGTTTGGTACTATTCCCTCTAGGATTTTCCAAGTGTATATAATAATGTATCTCTCCCACCTGCGTTCTATGGAGTACAGGTTTAGGAACTTCAAACGTTCCCAGTAATTGAAATGGTTTATCGCAGTTATGCATGCCGTGAAGGTTCTCTGCACATTTTCTAGGTCAGCAATTTCACCTGCCGTAAAAGGTGCAGTTAGTGTGCAGCAATGTTTCAGCCTAGATAGAACAAGCGACCTGAAGAGTGTCATCATGGGTTTGGCATCCCTGGTTTTGAAGGTTCTTATTATTAATCCTGTCATTTTTCTAGCAGATGCGATTGATACAATGTTGTGGTCCTTGAAGATGAGATCCTCTGACATCACTCCCAGGTCTTTGACATTAGTTTTTCGCTCTATTGTGTGGTTCGAATTTGTTTTATTCAACGATGAAATTTTAATTTCCTCACGTTTTCCATATCGGAGTAATTAAAATTTCTCATCATTGAACTTCATATTGTTTTCTGCAGCCCATTTAAAGATTTGGATGATGTCTGCTTGGAGTCTTGCAGTGTCTTCAATGGTGGACACTGTCATGAAGATTTGGGTGTCATCTGCAAAGGAAGACATGGCACTGTGGCTTATATCCCTGTCTATGTCCGATATGAGGATGAGGAACAAGATGGGAGTGAGTACTGTGCCTTGTGGAACAGAGCTTTTCACTGTAGCCGCCTCAGACTTTACTCTGTTGACTACTGCTCTTTGTGTTCTATTTGTTAGGAAATTATAGATACATCTATCAACTTTTCCTGTTATTCCTTTATCACGCATTTTGTGTGCTATTACATCATCGTCACACTTGTCAAAGGTTTTTGCAAAGTCTGTGTATATAACATCTGCATTCTGTTTGTCTTCTAGTGCCCCCAGGACCTTGTCGTAGTGGTCCAGTTGTTGGGACAGACAGAAGCGACCTGCTCTAAATCCATGCTGCCCTGGGTTGTGTAATTGATGGGTATCTAGACGAGTTGCAATCTTGCTTCTTAGAACCCTTTCAAAGATTTTTATATGTTATGTTAGCGCTATTGGTCTTTAGTTCTTTGCTATTGCTTTAGTGCCCCCATTGTGGAGTGGGGCTTTGTCTGTTGTTTTTAGTAACTGCAGAACGACCCCAGTGTCCATGCTCCCTCTCCATAGGAGAGATCATCATTGTTAGTGAAGATGAGGTCCAGCATATTCTACAATCTTGTAGGCTCTATTATTTTCTGGTTTAAGGTGAATTTGGTACAGAGATTTAAAAGCTCGTGTGTGTGAGTTTTCATCTGAGGCGCCTCCTGGTGTTATCTCTGCTACAACATTATTTGCAATATTCCTCCATTTTAGGTGCCTTAGGTTGAAATCCCCCAGGAGCAAGATGTTGGGGGCAGGAGCTGGAAGGTTTTCCAGACAGTGGTCAATTTTCAGATGTTCCTGGAATTGTTGGGACGTTGCATCCGGAGGCTTGTATACAACCACAATGACCAGGTTTTGATTCTCGATCTTTACTGCTAAAACTTCAACTACATCATTTGAGGCATTTAGTAGTTCTGAGCATATAAGTGACTCTGTGATATACAGGCCAACCCTCAACCCCCTTTTGCCTGTTCACTCTGTCACATCTGTATAGGTTGTAGCCCGGGATCCATATTTCATTGTCCAAGTGATCCTTTATGTGGGTCTCTGTGAAAGCCGCAAATATTGCATTTGACTCTGTAAGCAGTCCACGGATGTAAGGTATTTTGTTATTCGTCGCTGGCTTTAGACCCTGTATATTTGCAAATATGAATATCGTCAGATTGGTGGTATGGGGATGAGTCTTTTTTTCCTGGCACTAATATCTGTTGTTCTGGAGTGGAGGCCATTGACTGTGATTCCACTCTAGAAATTATTGTAATTGGTGTACGATTTCTGTCATTTCCTGCCAACTTTTTTTCCTTCCTGGAGCTAAAAAACCTCTCTCTCTGGAGTGGCTTTGGCTACCCAGGTTTTCCCATTGTCTGGATGTTCTGTGTCTTCTTGTACCCTTTAGGTGGTGTGCCTGGCAATATAAGTTATAGCACTGTCTTTCCTGAACTGAAGACTGGCACATTTCAGGGTGGAAAAGCTTACAGGAAGAGAGGTTGCATTTTCCTGTTGTCATATGGGCACGGCATTTTCTGGGGTGGTCAAAGTTGCATGTCCCTTCTGTTTTCCCAGATATTCCATGCCTGCAGATACCAAGTGCATAATACTATTTGCATAGGCCTGGTTTCTGTTTGCCTTGTTTTTTTGTGACTGTATTCCCTATTGTATTCCCTACTGGTGCATGTTTTCCTGTCTCATTTCTATCTTCAGCACTAGTGCTAACACTGGAGCCTTCATCTGTTATTTCTGGTAATTTATCTTCAATATTTCTTGGGGCATCCCCTTGTTTACTATCTACCGTGGTATTGCTAGTTTGTAACATTGGTTTTTGTATATCCTTGTCTACACCTGTTACCCCCACTAGAGCCCCTGTCCCCCTTCAGGCCACCATCATTTATTTCTCCATTCTTACAGTTTCTGTCTACCAAGACAGCATTTGTACCAGGGGCGATAGCACCATCTGGCCCAGATTTTTTATTTTCCCAACTGTTATAGAATGCCGTCATGTTTTTTATGAAGGCCGGTTTGATGTTATCATCTTTTAATATCAATGTGATTTTATTCCACAGTTCAGTCTCGTTTGGGCATACCCAAAAACACTTCCCGGGTTTAATATCTCTTGTAGTTGATTCCTGAATACCTGCACAAGGGTCATGGCTCTATTTACCACAGAAGTTGCATGTAATCCATGCAGTAGAATGTTTGTTTGTTTGGTTGCAGACTACACAGGTTTTCATGATTGATTTTATTGGTTGTTTTACTGTATATTCTACTAATAACTTCCTTAAAGTGGAGATCCCTTTATTTGTATTGAATATATTTTATTTGTATGTGT
Source organism: Cherax destructor (assembly GCA_009830355.1). NCBI lineage: Eukaryota > Metazoa > Arthropoda > Malacostraca > Decapoda > Parastacidae > Cherax > Cherax destructor. Next base: position 27,989 of record WNWK01005317.1, read on the forward strand.
ATGAGTTTGGGACGATCTTACCGCTCTAAGTTATTGTTTGGGTGTTTGATAAGGCCACCTAAAACTCCGTCCGCTTATGAATCCGGTCGAGGATATCTTATTTTTTCAATGAATCCGTTTGGGTGTTGGGTCAATGGTTCCCTAATTTCTTGGATGGATCCGATGAAATCCAGTTAGTGGATCACTTATTTTAATGAATCCAGTCGGGATTTTTTTGGCTGCGCGAGACAGACCACTGGAAAATGATTTAACAGAGTAATAATGATCAGTTTGATACAAAAAGTATAACTTGCGTGTTGGAGAAAACCAGTGCTTCTGTCAGCTCCTACTATGATGAACGGCTATACCTCTGGCACCCTGATTTACCACCTGAAGTTTTGGGTACTTATAAATCACTGTACAGTGGACCCACGAGTTTCGGCTACCCTGAGTATCCGCCGACTTGTGTTTCGGTCGCTTTTTTTCCTGCTCAATTTTGGCCCGACTATCAGCTGTTTCCCCGTGTTTTGCCCGGTGTACCAGACCTGTCCGCCAGCCCACTCTTGCGTGCCTCCTCACGATAGCGTCGTGAGCCAGTCTAGCATTGTTTACCATTGAGTGAACATTACCGGAGTGCGCTCATCCAAATATTTCACAATAAATTCAGTGCTTCTTCATTAACCCTTAAACAGTCCAAACATATATATACGTTCACTCGCCCAGTGCCCCGAATATTTTGAAAAAAAAAATTTTTTTTTTTTTTTTTTTAGAAAAAAAAGAGCACATTTTTTTAAGTGTTATAGGATAAAAAAAAATTAGGGTCAGTAGTTACCGAAATATGAGGTGGAGAAGTTGGCACTGGATGCTCACCTGACAGCAACAGGAGTCCTGCGACTTGCAGAATTGTTGCCGATATACTTTTTTTTCTCTCTCTTTTTTTATTATTTTATATAATTTTTATGTTCTGATAGTTACAATTTATAGTAGTTCTTGTGATTTCATAGCCAATCTTTGTTCTGACACTAATATTAGGTACTGAAATTGTACTCAAATAATAATAATGATAGTGCACAATAATAATAATAATAATGATAGGCATAATAATAATAAGAATGATAGTGCATAATAATAATAATAATAATAATAATAATAATAATAATAATAATAAAAATGATTGTGCATAATAATAATAATAATAATGCATAATAATAATAAAGTTCCTTTGAAGCATATCTCCACTAATGATGACTGGTGACATTTGATGAGGGGTGAGGGTAGTCTTATCTTTTCTAATCAGTCCAGTATTTACAGTGATGACATTTGATGAGCTTACACTGCTTCCCTTTATTTGTTACGCAAACCTGTCTGTCTGTCTGTATCTGTGTCGTCTCCTTTCTGTCTGCTTGTCTCAGAGAGTAGCTCATGAACCAACTGGTATTACGCAGATCACAAGCACATTATATCACTTTGTCTTGATTTTTTGAGTTATCCTTGGTAATTTACACTGTATAATTGTATTTGCTTGCTGCTCCCGACAGTAACAAAACCTACAAGATTCTCTGAGACCTGTGCCCCTCTATTAGACCATATCTGGACTAACACCATATCCTTATTAAAATCAGGCATAATCACAGACAATACCACAGACCACTACCCAACCTTTCTCATAACCAACCTCAGAAAATTACCACTAGAGACTACTAATGTTACCTTTAGACTACATAATGAGACAGCTATAAATAACTTCATAACAGCTATGACAAACACTGACTGGCAAACAGAAATAGACAACTTCACAGATACTCACTTATGTATTAATAATTTTCTTAAAAAGACCCAATACCTCTATAATAAGCATTGCCCTAAAAAAACTAAACAAATCACAGCTAAAAGATTAAACAGTCCCTGGCTAACCCCCAGCATACTCAAATCCATTAATATAAAACACCTATATGAAAAACAGTACAGAATGGGTCAAATAACAAGAGAACAAACAAAACGTTACTCATCAAACCTAACAAGTCTGATAAGAAGGTCAAAAAATTGTACTATGAGAACAGATTACATAACTTAAAAGGTGATATAAAAAAGACCTGGAAAACCCTATCTGAAATTCTAGGAACTAAAAAGATATCTGCAAACAGAACAATCAAGCTAACAAAACCAGATGAACCCCTACTCCCACCTATTGAAACAGCAAACTCAATGATTTCTTCTCCACCATAGGAAAAAAGCTGGCAAGCAAAATCCCAAGTTCAAACACTCCACCTAACGACTATCTCACTGGCACCTATCCGAACACACTATTCCTAGCCCCGACCAACCCAATAGAAGTTTCACTTATAATCAACCCATTAAAAAACAAAGCAGGTGACCTAAATAACTTACCACCTTTTATATACAAAAAAGCCTCTCAAGTTCTCTCACCAATTATTGCAACACTCTTTAACAAATCCATCGAATCCTCTACCTTCCCATCAATACTCAAAATAGCGAGGGTCACCCCCATACATAAAGGAGGAGATCAAACAGACCTGAATAACTACAGGCCGATATCTAACTTACCCCTTCTCTCCAAAATCTTTGAAAAATTAATTCATAGACAAATATATTCCTACCTCACCTCCAACAACGTACTCAACCACTGTCAATTTGGATTCAGGCCTAATAAAAATACAAATGATGCCATTATACACATGTTAGAAATAATTTACACCGCTCTTGAGAAAAAAAGAAATCCCAGTGGGAATCTTCACTTATTTACGTAAAGCTTTTGATACAGTTGACCATGATCTGTTACACCTAAAATTATCACACTATGGTATAAGAGGGCACTCCCTCAACTACCTAAAATCATACCTTAGCAACAGAAACCAATATGTGTACACAAATGGAGCTAGCTCTACCGCACAAACTGTTACAGTAGGTGTCCCACAGGGAAGTGTTCTTGGCCCACTTCTCTTTCTCATTTACATTAACGACCTACCAACTACTCAAACCCATACTATTTGCAGATGACACTACATACGTTATCTCGCACCCAAGCCCAGACATACTAGCCAACACTGTAAATACTGAACTGCAGAAAATATCTACCTGGATGATGACTAACAAACTTACTCTCAATATTGATAAAACCTATTTTATTCTGTTTGGGAACAGAGCTACAAACGCACCACTTAACATAATGATAAACAGGTCCCCTATCACAAAACTCACAGAGGGAAAATTCTTAGGAATCCATCTTGACAGTGGCCTCAAATTTCAGACACATATACAACAAATTTCCAAGAAAGTCTCAAAGACTGTGGGAATACTATCCAAGATATGGTACTATGTTCCACAACCAGCTCTCCTTACCCTATATCACTCACTCATTTACCCCTACCTCACCTATGGAATCTGCGCATGGGGCTCTACATCAATAACTCATCTCAGACCATTAATAACACAACAAAAGGCAGCAGTTAGAATGATAACAAATTCACACTCCAGACAACATACTCCACCAATATTCAAAAACCTAAACTTACTCACCATACAAGACATTCATATTTTTTACTGTGCCTATTACATACATAGAACACTCTATGCAAATATTAACCCACCACTCAAACTTCTCCTTACCAATTTTAACAGGACACATGACCATAACACTAGACACAGATCACTCCTCGATGTTCCCTGTGTCCATCTAACACTATGTAAAAACTCAATGCATATAAAAGGCATGAAAATTTGGAATTCATTACCTGTCATTGCCAAAGAAACCCTGCCTGTACCCCAATTCAAAACGATGCTAAAAAACCACCTTCTCACCCAAACCTAAATGCTCAATATCAAACATTCCCAACAAAGTAGAATACAGTGGACCCCCGAGTTTCGTAAAAACTTCACTCCTGAAGTCTGCCAAGTGCCATTCGAACGAATTTACTCTTAAGGAAAATTTCACATAGGTTAGTCTATTTCAGACCCCAAAAATACACTTCCACAAGAACTTACAAAATTATACTTACATAATTGCACGATTTCCGGGGTATTCGTTAACCGAGGGTCCACTGTAATCACTTAAATCTAAAAACCTGTTATGAATAATACACACTAAGCTAACTGTTTCTATAACATTTACATTATAATGACCACGTAAACTGTAACTGCAATGCAATTAATTGTTTTAAATTGTTATCTCACTCAATTAGTTGCATTGCTACAATTAATAAATTATTATGTTCAACTTATATTCAAATTTTATAACTTAGATACACAATTATACTTATTTTATAAATTATTTATTTTTTTATTAACACATCGGCCGATTCCCACCAAGGCAGGGTGGCCCGAAAAGAAAAACTTTCATCATCATTCACTCCATCACTGTCTTGCCAGAAGGGTGCTTTACACTACAGTTATAAAACTGCAACATTAACACCTCCTTCAGAGTGCCGGCACTGTACTTCCCATCTCCAGAACTCAAGTCCGGCCTGCCGGTTTCCTGAATCCTTCATAAATGTTACTTTGCTCACACTCCAACAGCACGTCAAGTATTAAAACCATATGCCTCCATTCACTCCTATCAAATACGCTCACACATGCTTGCTGGAAGTCCAAGCCCCTCGCACACAAAACTTCCTTTACCCCTCCCTCCAACCTTTCCTAGGCCGACCCCTACCCCGCCTTCCCTCCACTACAGATTTATACACTCGAAGTCACTCTGTCTCGTTCCATTCTCTCTACATGTCCAAACCACCTCAACAACCCCTCCTCAGCTCTCTGGGCAATCGTTTGGTAATCCCGCACCTCCTCCTAATTTCCAAACTCCGAATTCTCTGCATTATATTCACACCACACATTGACCTCAGACATGACATCTCCACTGCCTCCAGCCTTCTCCTCGTTGCAACATTCATCACCCATGCTTCACACCCATATAAGAGCGTTGGTATAACTATACTCTCATACATTCCCTCTTTACTTCCATGGACAAGGTTCTTTGTCTCCACAGACTCCGAAGTGCTCCACTCACCCTTTTCCCTCATCAATTCTATGATTCACCTCATCCTTCATAGACCCATCCGCCGACATGTCCACTCCCAAATATCTGAATACATTCACCTCCTCCATACTCTCCCTCCAATCTGATATCCAATCTTTCGTCACCTATTCTTTTTGTTATCCTCATCACCTTACTCTTTCCTATATTCACTTTCAATTTTCTTCTTTACACACCCTACCAAATTCATCCACCAACCTCTGCAGCTTCTCTTCAGAATCTCCCAAAGCACAGTGTCATCAGCAAAAAACAACTGTGACAACTCCCACTTTGTATTTGCTTCTTTATCTTTTAGACCCAACACCTTTGCCAAGACCCTGCATTCACTTCTCTTACAACCCCATCTATAAATATATTGAACAACCACGGTGACATCACACATCCTTGTCTAAGGCCCACTTTTACTGGGAAATAGTCCCCTTCCTCCTACACACTCTAACCTGAGCCTCACTATCCTCATAAAAACTCTTCACTGCTTTCAGTAACCTTCTCCTATTCCATACACCTGCAACATCTGCCACATTGCCCCCTATCTACCCTATCATACGCCTTTTCCAAATCCATAAATGCCACAAAAACATCTTTACCCTTATCCAAATACTGTTCACCTATATGTTTCACTGTAAACACTTGGTCTACACACCCCTACCTTTCCTAAAGCCCCTTGTTCATCTGCTATCCTGCTTTCTGTTTTACTCTTAATTCTTTCAATAATAACTCTACCATACACTTTACCAGGTACACTCAACAGACTTATTCCCCTATAATTTTTGCACTCTCTTTGTCCCTTTGCCTTTATACAAAGGAACAATACACGCTCTCTGCCAATCCCTAGGTACCTTACCCTCTTCCATACATTTATTAAATAATAGCACCAACCACTCCAAAATTATATCCCCACCTGCTTTTAACATTTCTATCTTTATCCCATCAATCCCAGCTGCCTTACCCCTTTCATTCTACCCACTGCCTCACGAACTTCCCCTACACCCACAACTGGCTCTTCCACACTCCTACAAGATGTTATTCCTCCTGCCCTACACACGAAATCACAGCTTCCTGTCTTCATCAACATTTAACAAATCTCAAAATATTCTTCCATCTTCCGATACTCTAACTTCCATTTAATAACTCTCTCTCCTATTTTTAACTGTCAAATCCATTTGTTCTCTAGGCTTCCTCAACTTATTAATCTCATTCCAAAACTTTTTCTTATTTTCAACAAAATTTGCTGATAACATCTCACCCACTTCTCATCTGCTCTCTTTACATTGCTTCACCACTCTTTAACTCTCTTTTCTCTCCATATACTCTTCCCTCCTTGCATCACTTCTACTTTGAAAACCTCTCATATGCTAACTTTTCTCCTTACTACTTCTTTACATCATCATTCCACCACGCTCCTCTTCCCGCACCCACTCGCCTGTAACCACAAACTTCTGCTGAACACTCTAACACTACATTTTTAAATCTACCCCATACATTTTCGACCCCATTGCCTACACTCTCACTAGCCCATCTATCCTCCAATAGTTGTTTATATCTTACCCTAACTGCCTCCTCTTTAGTTTATAAACCTTCACCTCTCTTTACTTACTGATTCTATTTTCCTTGTATCCCATCTACCTTTTACTCCCACTGTAGCTATAACTAAAAAGTGATCTGATATATCTGTAGCCCTCTATAAACATGTACATCCTGAAGTCTACTCAACAGTCTTTTATCTACCAATACATAGTCCAACAAACTACTGTCATTACGCCCTACATCATATCTTGTATACTTATTTATCCTCTTTTTCTTAAAATATGTATTACCTATAACTAAACCCCTTTCTATACAAAGTTCAATCAAAGGGCTCCCATTATCATTTACACCTGGCACCCCAAACTTACCTACTACACCTCTCTGCATGTTTCTCCCACTTTAGCATTTAGGTCCCCTACCACAATTACTCTCTCATTTGGTTCAAAAGTTCCTATACATTCGCTTAACATCTCCCAAAATCTCTCTCCTCTACACTCCTCTCTTCTCCAGGTGCATACACGCTTATTATGACCCACTTTTCGCATCCGACCCTTATTTTAATCCACATAATCCTTGAATTTACACATTTATATTCCCTCTTTTCCTTCCATAACTGATCCTTCAACATTATTGCTACCCCTTCCTTAGCTCTAACTCTCCAGATACTCCTGACTTAATCCCATTTATTTCTCCCCACTGAAACTCGCCTACCCCCTTCAGCTTTGTTTCGCTTAGGCCAGGACATCCAACTTCTTTCATTCATAACATCGGCAATCATCTCTTTCTTATCATCCGCACTACATCCACGCACATTCAGACAACCCAATTTTATAAAGTTTTTCTTCTTCTTTTTAGTAGATTTGTACAGGAGAAGGGGTTACTAGCCCATTGCTCCCGGCATCTTAGTCGCCTCATACGACACGCATGGCTTACGGAGGAAAGATTCTTTTCCACTTCCCCATGGACAATAGAGAAAATAAAAAGAACAAGAGCTATTAAGAAAAAGAAGAAAACCTAGATGTGTGTATGTATATATATGCATGTGATGCCAGTGTAGTGTGACCTAAAGTGTAAGTAGAAGTAGCTAGATATACCTGTTATCCAGCGTGTTTATGAGACAGAAAAAGACACCAGCAATCCTACCATCATGTAAAACAGTTTCAGGTTTCTGTTTCACAGTCACCTGGCAGGACGGTAGTACCTCCCTGGGTGGTTGCTGTCTACCAACCTACTACTAGAGATGCCTGGTCAGCATAAAAGGGGGTCTTAACACTTGTGGGGGATTGTGTCCAACAGAGGGTTTTTGAAGGGTTTGAGGCTGACCCTGCCCCTCTGCCTGTTGTGAAGGTATTGTGGCATTGGGCAAGTCCCTGGGGTTGGAGGTGAGGGGAGAAAAAGAGGGTATGACAACAGGGAAGAGCTAACCACTGAAGAGGTGAAGAGCTTCATCTGCAACAGCATCAGCCCAAAGTAGAGGAATTGCTTCACAGGAGGAGGAAGATGGAGGGATGAGGTCCCTTTCCCACAGTTTGGAGATTTGTTCAAAGTGGAATGATGTGAAAATTTTTCGGAAAATATCCCCCTGAGCAAGCTGAAATGCCATCTATACAACAAGTTCAGTGACAGAGCCATATTCCACTTGGGACATCTGAAAGAGGCTCCAGAAACAGAGAATTGGGGAAAGTTATTTTGTGAGACAGGTTCCCCGGGACCTCAAGCTGGTCCTAGTGGCATTAAAAGAAAAAGAAGGGGAAAACCCCAGAGAGGGCTTTGATCCCTAAAGTCCTTAGGGGGGGGTTCCCCTTCCAAACACTAACCCTTTTTCCTCACTCCCCCCCTATCTTCCAGATGCCAGAAGCTCTTTAATAAAGGTAAGTAAATGTTATTTTAAATGTTTATTTAATTGTTTATTTATAAATTTCATATTGTATGTAGTATTTATGTGTTGTGTGTATGAAAAACTATAGTTATTCCTATAAATTGTATTTTTTGTGAATATTTTTGGGGTGTCTGGAACGATTAATTATAATAATAATAATATTTTTATTTCATTGCAAGTTACAAGTATATAGGTGTTGGTAGTTACAATTATAAAACTGAAATGCAAGGAGAGCCACTGGCATGCCATGGCATTAGGGGCAGCTTAGTCTAAAGACTTATTCACATGTAATAATACTAGAGAAATTGATTGAGTTTATTCTAGTTATATTTTTTACAAATTACAAATGGTAATACTATACTAAAAAAAGAAATACTAGAGTAATTGGTTGAGTTTTTTTTGTTGATATTTTATTTCAAATTACAATATGTTGATGCTATACTAGTAAAATAAAAACAAAAAAAATTTATTGAGTTTCTTCAGTTGATATTTTTTTTCAAATTACAATATGAATACTATATATTAAAATGACAATATGATGATATGAAATTGCAAAAGTGATATATATTAAAGGACAAATGATGATATAAATTAACAATTGTTAAGGAGGATGATAATAAAAACTGAGATTATTTTAAGGAAAATAAAATTGAGTTTGAAAGATTTCAGTATGAGTTTTAATTTGGGTGAGGGGTTTTTTTTTTGAGAAGAGTCTTAAATTGATTTTCAGACAAGGGAACTTAATTTTAGGTAATAATTCCAGATTCGGGGCCCTTTAGGGCATAAATTTTTACATTGTGGTGGGGACGGGATGTCAAAAAGTGCCCCGTGTTTTGTTGTGGCTGGGACCTTTTAAAAGTTGTTGAGGAGAATTTTGAGCGGAGGGTTTGATTTACATGAAAATTTATGATGTAGTAGGCACAGGGTTTGGGTATGAATGTTTTTTACGGTGAGTTTTTTTATTTTTATAAATATTAGTTCGATTTTCCCAGTTCGAGGAGGCCAGCCCTGAAGGGGTTAGGCCAACCCCTTACTGTACTTTTTTGCTTTTCTAGTTTTTTTTTTCCACCTCCACCACAACGATGATATTTTTACTATTTTTTACGGGATGAAAAAAGGTCTTAGTTGTTGTATACATTACTGCCAACTACAACCGACACTGTTTATCGTATTTCTACCGCTGACACTTTACATTTCCCAAGATTGTCACCATTTATTTAATAGAAATTTTTTTTCCCAAAGGTATACTAGATTTTGGTCAGGCACAGCAGGTTTAGAAGAAAATAACTGACCTTTTTGGTGGGCCTGGGGCGCTGGCAACTATTACAAACATGAAACTTTTGGGGGAACACTTCAGCCTTAATTTTTACCCATTTTTTTCTTATTATACTCGCCACTTGATATTACATAAATTAATCTAAACCCCTTTTTGGGGGGACTTTCTTTCCCCCTGAAAAATTTGTTCTATTTGTTATTTCACATGGCCTTCCTATATTCCCACTGTAAAAGTTTTTTATATTATTGACAGTGTCCACCACCTTCACACGGTACAAGCTTCTTCATCATTCTCAAGACGAGGAACTTTCTCAAAGGGGGACCCCCCCCGGGGCCCTTTTTCTAAGACCAACTAAAGAGTTCTTGACACAGTTGATGGGAATGTCTGCAGGTGTTTTTTTAAAATTTATCACCCATCATTCCCTTTATTATTCCCCCAGGTTTCCGGGGGAAAAAAAATTTAAAAGTACACTACATACAAAATCTCTCATAAAGATCCTCTATATAATTTTTTTTGTAAATACAAGGGAAAAACCCTTTCCCCCAAAAAAACTGAACAGCTGCTTTAAAAAAAGGGGCCCTTTTCAAAGTGCTATCAATTTTTACAATTACATTTATGATATTAACCCTTTCAAGGTCTGCCTGATCTAGGGCAGAGTCGCTCACCAGATAACCTGTATGGTAAATATGGTCCAAATATGGGGGGAACATCTATTGGTAAGTGTGCAACACATAAAAAAACCTGCAGCACGGGGATAATGAGAAAAAAAACCCAAAAAATTTTTTGGGTTTAAAACAAAACTTTGGGTTTTTTTTTGTTTTTTTTTTTACAGTTGTAGTATTCGAATTTTTTGGTCTCATTTGAAGAATGGAAGATATATTACAGAAATAGAGATGTTTTTAAATTTTGGTTTTAGTACTGAAATGGCTTGAAACAGCTCAAAGTAGCAAAAATTTTCAATTTTTTGCCATTGTTCAAGAAAACAAATGAGGTCACCCAAAACACATCACCGGGTTTGGGTTAATATATGTTCACAAATGTGGTGATATTATTTATACAATTATTACAACATTATAAGAGTAAATCTTCTTTTTTTGGTGAAAAAAAAAATTCATTATGTGAAAAAAAATAAAAATGGAATTCATTTGAAAAACTTGAAAACGTAACTAATGAACAGAGGAAATGTTAGTTTAGTGTCGGAATGCCTGCATTGTTTATTCTGAACCCTATTTTGAAAAATAAATTCCAAATTACCAATTTCCGATCACTTTTTTGGGGAGGGAAACAGTGATTTTGGGATTTCTTGTGTCAATTCAAAAAAAAAGATTACTTGAAAGATTACAATGTGGGGTTTCATATTAAAAAAATACTGGTTACAATGTGTGGTTTAAAAAAAGGGGGGGACTATTATGCCAAAAGATGATAGGCATTTCGGCAGACTAATAATAATTCTAACTCTATATTGATACAGGATATGGAGCATATTGATATTAAAGCTGGGGAACTGCATTACATTTTGTAAATTTAGCAATGAGAATGGTTTTTTTTTGGGGAGTACACAGTTTCTATTAAAGCTCCTATATTGGAGTATCTCGGGGAAACTTATGACTAGTTTAAGATTTATTAGGTAAAATTACAAAAAAACCCCCCATATAAAAAAAAGGAGCTTTGTAAATGGTCCAAGTCGGGGAAATGTCGCGAGTCCCTCTTTTTATATGTGCTTTTGTGTGTATTGTTTTCCCCCCACGGGAGGGCCTTTTTTTGTTATTTATTAGGAATAACTTTATTCAAAATTTTATGTTTACAGTCATTTGGGTGAGTGCAAGTGCAAATTGGGGGGAAACCAGAATCGGAGTAGGTCTATTTTTTTTTATGTTTGCATGATACAAGTAAGAGAATAGGTTTTTTATGTAGTTAGCTACATGGTGTCAGGAGATAAGATGTTTTTTAACAGTAGTTTTAAAAAGGGGTGGTTGGCTGCAGTTCTAGAGTTTTCAGGCGGGGGGTTCCAGATTTTGGGGCCCCTTTAAAGAACATTGAATTTTTGTATGGGTTTTTTCCACACGGGGGAAAGTCATAGAGTTTTTTTTGCCGGGGGTTTTTTGGGGCCCGGGGGTCCTTCACAACACAAAAACTGTTTTAGTTCAGGGGGTTTAAAAATGGGAAAATTTTTTATTCTGTAAAAAGGTTGGGCAGTAGTGTGTGGGTGTTCTGAAAAAGGAGTGTTTAACTTTTTTGAGGGGGGGGATGTGTTGCCTAGTAGGGGGGGCATGAAATTTTACACGGCTTTTTGTTTGGATTTTTGGGTTTAGGTGTGTGTGTTGATCCCCAAGACAAATAGCATAGGTGAGGTAGGGGTAGACGAGGAATAGATAGTGTGAGTAGGGTGATTTTGGGAATAGTAATGTATCTTTGAGAGGGTCCCAACCGTTATGGGGTACATACTTTTTTTGCTATGTCTTGGATAGGGGGCTGAAATTTAGGGGTTTTTTTTCAAGGTGTAGGCCCAGTTTGCCCCATTATGTTTAGCAATAAGAGTGTTGTCAATCATAATGTTCAGGGGAAAACCGTTTTGTTACCAAAAAAAATATAGAAGGTTTTGTCAGATTAAAAAAAATTTATTGCCAGTCATCCAGGTTGATATTTTTAGAGCTCTTTTAAAAAGGTGTTGAGTGAGGCAAGAGGTTTGGGGGGTGACAAGTCGGGTCGCCCCCAAACCACGGCCTTAATGGGCATATTGATACCGTTAGTAAGGCAGGGTTTGAAATACAGTGGGCCCCCCGGGGGCCGTCATTATTTCGCCAGATAATTTTTAAAGGGGGGGCCGATTTTGGGGAAAGGGGCCCGGGCAGATGACCAAAAACTCCAACAGGGGGCATCATCTATAAGACCCGGTGGAAACACCTGTCCGGGGTCCTGACAAAAACCACCCCAACCTAAAACCCCCAAAAGAATTGGTTTCAGGTGTTTTTTGGGGGGGTTGGGGGAAAATCAATGTATAATTGAAGAGCAAAAGGAATTTCCTGTGGCACTCCGTATCAAGTGGTCGGGGAGATGAGGTTGTGTCCTTAATGGGACGATTTATACCTGTTAGT
>WNWK01005317.1:40894-93801 GCA_009830355.1 Cherax destructor
TTGCAGGTATGTGATATTAAATGAAAATTTTCCCATGGGGGGTGAAATTCTTGTTGCCTACAGTGATACAATTCATGCAGGTTTAAACTTAATGATGCATTTTTTCACAATCCATTTAGATCTGTGATATTTTTTTGACTTAGTAAGATTCATTGTGACAGTGTCTGGTTCATTTCTTAACATTAAAACCAAGTACAGTGTTAACTCAACAATCCTATACTGATACTAGTAATACCAAGCCCTTTCCCCTCATATTAAAAACCCTTTTGTAGATTTGGGACAGCCAAGAAAATTTGAGAGCTTTTTTTTGATTAACTCCAAGGGTTGGAGAAATTTTTAGCTAATATCAACAGGGGAAGCATAATCAATTAAGGACCTAATATGGGCTAAGTACATCATTCCCCTTTTCCTCACATTAACACCATATTGGGGTTGTGGCAACAACTTTAAGAGCTTTAGCATCTTTGCATTTTTTTTTAAAAGGTTGGGATAGTGGATTTTTAAAGGGTACATCTACACCAAGATATCTGTTTTTGGGGGGTAATGTTTTCCCCTAAAAATAGATGGGTGGAGGATGTTTTTTCCCCTTGAAATTTTTTTTTTTAGAGGAAGATAAAGGCCACATTACAAATTGCTTGAACTTCAAAGAACGGTACTCATCTTTTTTTTTTGTATGGATCATGATGTCATCAGCATAGCTTATAGCTAATGTTTAGGGGGGTGGTAGAACATTTAGGAGAGCATTAATCAGAATATTAAATAGCAGGGGCCCCAAGAACTCCCCCTGGGGTACCTAGGGACTTTTTTTTAGACCCTTTTTCTAAACCTTGAGAGGACAGAGGATCTCTGTTTGACAGGTATCCTATTATCCAGCAAGTAGGTTACCACCAATATTCATTTTGGCTAGTTCATGTAGTATAACAGTTCTGTGTGATATCAAATGCAGATTTTAGATAAAGAAATGTGGTAAAACGTAGAGGTGGGGCAGGAGAAAGGTGGAAATACAAATTTGCACACTCTACCTTCATGAACCCATAGAGGGAGGGGGAGAGTTGGTGTCTGATTCTATAGTACAGTCTGTTAAATCATTCTTTCAAAATTTACAAAGACAACTAGTTAAGGAGATCGGTCAAATGTATCGGGCCCGATGGGGCTTAGGGATAGGCATAAGAGACTATTGGTCCAGGAAGTAGGAAGAACTCCTCAATGTAACTGGTATTATACAGTGCCAAAAATGATTATTAGGCAGCCTTAAAGTTCTGGAGAAACAATTATACCATCCTTTCCAGGGGCAGTTGATCGACCTTTAGTTAATGCAATCTAACCCTACCGGGAAGAGGCCACCTCATCAATATTTTGGCCATAAAAATTAATCAGTTTCAACATTTCTTCAGAAGCACTCTCTAAGTTTTTTTTCATATGAGATGGAAGGTTTTTTATGCCTGGATGTTGGACCAGTCCTTTATGAGGCATTTGCTTTTTCAAGGAAAGGGATGAGCAACATTGCCAGTCTTTTTTTCCCGGTTATTTTATTTTACCTTTCCATGCCAGACTTAAAGGGGAGACCTATTTAATCCACTAACGAATTGTTCCCCTTCCTGTTTCCTAAGTTCTTGCTTTTATTTTTATTTGTTAGGCAGCATGGAAGTTCTAGAAAGTCTGGGTTTCACCACGGTATGCTTTACCAATTCCTAGCTGATGTGTTAAGGCTAGCTGTGGGTCATTATAATATTTACATTTGTTTATTGTTTTTCTAGTGGAAGGTTTATGTTTTCTTTTTCCCGCCCACTTGATCTTTTGGGGACAGTCTCAAGTAGTAACTAGATCATCATTGAATTTTTGTGCGTGGGCCTGTAATCCATACCATTGATCCAAGTGGTTAATAAAGTTATCTCTGTGTTCTGGGTTGAGAATAAGTTTCCTCCTCTTATTTAGTCTCCTTGTTACTGAGATATGATCAAGATTGAAGTTGGAGTCTTGGGAAGTGATCAGATAGATCATCCAACTATGAAGAGTCATGCATCGTATATGATGTATTAAATCCAAGGCACAGATCTAGTATGCCTCCATATATGTAGGGCTCAGTAGTGCCTACAATAGGGGAAATTATCATGCTCATTTAGAAATTTCACTAGTTTAGTTCCAGGTGTTTGTTATAGACCCACCAATATTCTTATGTCTGGGATTAAAGTCTCCAAGTATGAGGGTAGGTTACTATTGATGCGATCTGGAAAAGCATCAGGTCGGTGGTTTGCTGGGGCATAAAGATAAAAAAAGTTTATGGAAAATCCTGTGATATTGACACCATGATACTACATGTTTACTCACTCTGCAGGGTAAGAAGTGAATTTGGAAGTTCTATCAGTTTGCATTTTCATTTAATTCACTTAAAGCCTTCCCCTTTCTTGAATGGTGCTCTGTCCCCACCTATTCCTTAAAGAATTTTTCTAATAAACCATTACAGTATTGTTTCATTTTATCTCAAAAGCTTACAGTTATTCTTAAAAAATTCTGGTAAAGTTTGAGAGTCTTGAACACTATATTCTTGTGTCTGATTAATATAGGTTCTATAAGGGTGATCTACTGGTAATTTCTTTGTTTACTAATGTCGATTAAACTTACAAGAGAAGAAACTTTTATTATAGCTCTTGAATATTTCCAAGGCATGGCCCAAGTCTTTATCATCCAAACATCATCTTTGTACTTCCACCCTTCCTTCAAGCTAGTAATTTACACTGTTATATTCCCAGTTCCACAGGAAGAAATCTTTGAAGAGTCATCATTTCCTTATGTATCTAGTCACCATTAGTGTATCTCTTTTCTAGCCTTATTCCTTGGGCTCTTATTATCATCTTCCTTATGTGGCACATTGTGACTGTGTTCTGGTTCATTTCACCATAACAGATCACAAGGGCAAGTTTTTTTCCTTCTAACTTCCCATTCTTTACTGGCATTCTGGTTACTTTGTTTTCTTATTTTCTACTTTCTATAATTTCATAAGCTCTGGTACATTTCATCTTCACTTTTCTACATTTACAAGATAATGGTAAGGGGGGTTGGGGAAAAGTATAGGGAAAATAGAGGAAAAAGGGAGGAACAAGGGAAGGAAAATAAATGAGGATACGTATAAAGAATACGGAACTTAAAATTTTAAATTGGTTGAGACTCCACAATTCTTTGGAACAAGTGAAAGAATGTAAGTATAATGTTTCCAGATTTTTTCCCCTCAAGTGTTGAAACCCAAATAAAGCCAGTGCTCCAACACCTTAAATTCCCCATCCTCACTCCTATTCAGTGTACAGATGGACAGTTTTCAAAATATGCCATGATAGGCATAGGATCAGAAGATTTTCAAACAACTATGCAACAACTACTGTGACAACAGGAGGGTCCTGCTTACGGCGATTGCTAATACAGTGGGCCCTCGAAATCGAACATAATCCGTTCCAAGAGCTTGTTCTTAACTCGAAATGTTCGAAAATCGAATAATATTTCCCATAAGAAATAATGGAAATACAATTAATTGTTCCTGCTGTCAGGAGGCATGACAAAATAGTACTTCAATATGATGCTATTATCAACTCTACAGCTTATTTATCTATCACAATTCATCTAATATGACATAATAAACAATATAAATAACATAAAAACCTGATATACACCCCTAGAATGAATAAAATATGTATGTCATTACGAATGTGGTGGCGGGGAGCGTGCTGGTGGGCATTCTTGCTCCAGCTATGAAAACGTCTTCCCATTCTTTCCTCCTTCAGACGTGTTAGTATAAGAGAAAACGGAGTTTGTAATGCTAACTGCATTAGATAACTCTTTCATAAGAAAACCATAATGTACAAATGAACAGGGTACATACACCATTTACATACCTTGCAGAAGATAGGCAGAGCGGCTTTTGCTGTGAGGAGTTTATTTTGTTTCGTCCTTTTTCTATCGCTTAATCGCACACTCTTAATGCTACACTTTGTCACTGAACTTAATGCTTTAAACTCCACAACTTGTGCCTGTGCTGGCATGCAGGAACACATTAAAATCACTAAGAGTGTGCTATTAGTCTTGAAGATGCCATATTAATAACGATAAAGTAACACAATAATAATCACTCTGAGGCGCATTAAAATGATAATAAAGCATAATAATAATCACTCTGAGGTGCATAAACGTTAATATAGACAGTTGGCTTAATCATTTATGATATTTTTTCAAAATTATATAATAAACATGCTACTAACATATAAACATATAAATTAACATAAATATGAGAAGTTTTTCCAGTCGGCTTCACGGAGTGAACAGAATTCATTCGCGTCCAGGCTGGTAACAGCAACAGCAGCAACAACTGGTTTGTTTACAAAACTCCCGAACCTTTTACACACTCATTCTTCTCGTTTATTCATTTAATTTTGTTTACTCACTCTCACTCTACATTAAGACTGCCTCTACCACTGCCTGCCTCTACCCCTGCCTGCCTCTACCCCTGCCTTTCCTCTACCACTGCCTTTCCTTTACTCGCCTGCCTCTACCCCTACCTGCCTCTACCCCTACCTGCCTCTACCCTGCCTACCCTCTACCCTGCCTGCCCTCCCCTGCCTGCCTCTTCCCCTGCCTTTCCTCCACCCCTGCCTCTTCCCTCCTTTCCCCTCCCCTGCCTGCCTCTTCCCCTGCCTTTCTCTACTGCTGCCTGCCCTACCCCTGCCTGCTTCTTCCCTGCCTTTCCTCTTCCCCTGCCTGCCTCTACCCCTGCCTTTCCTCACCCCCTGCCTGCCTCTTCCCCCGACTTTCCTCTACCCTTCCTGCCTCACCACTGCCTGCCTCTACCGCTGCCGCCTCTACCGCTGCCTGCCTCTACCGCTGCCTGCCTCACCGCTGCCTGCCTCTACCCTGCCTGCCTCACCGCCCTCTACCTCTATGGTGTTTCTCACTTTCTTCACCACAGGGTCCACTAGGAACTTTCTGGGACCCATGGTAGCTTATTTCACAGTCGCACTTAATGAACAAACTCCAAACACACTGTCACTCTGTCACATCTGTATAGGTTGTAGCCCGGGATCCATATTTCATTGTCCAATGATCTCTTATGTGGGTCTCTGTGAAAGCCGCAAACATAGCATTTGACTTTGTAAGCAGTTCACGGATGTGGTATCTTGTTGTTTGTTGCTGGTAATATATGATTGTTTTCTGTTTTTTAATTGCTTTTAATGTTTAGCGTTATAATATTAGATGTGTTTCATCTAATATAAACACAGCATATGTGTAGAACCAGGATAACCCAAAAAGTCAGAGTGACTTAGTATTTAAATTGACTGACATTTTTGGGTTATCCTAGGTTCTCTACACATATGCTACTTGTATGATAATGTATGTAACTGTACTCACTAATTGTGGTTGCAGGGGTCGAGACTCAGCTCCTGGCCCTGTGTATCTGAATAAACTTACAGTTTGCAGGAAGGAAAAACAAATTCCCTTTTCCTCAAAGCATGAGGATTCTTAGGCAGTAAATAACCATGGGCTTACACTCAAAATTTTCCCCTCCTGCCGAACCGTGAATATCATCTTTACGTCGTGTAAGATGATAATGTGTCGCAAATCTTAAATCGTGCAATACCGGTACGTGCAACATAATCTTGTGCTAAATGACATTCTACTGTATGCCATATTATATGAGTGGGGTAAGAGAGCAGGCAGACCGCCACTATAAGAGATGTTTACATCGGGGTAAACATGCCTAAATCACTACGTTATAAGAACAAATGCAAAAATAGCATTTATTATTTTAGATATAAAAATTTTAAATTTATGAATTTTAATTGATCTGAGAGCACTTATAAATATTATCGAGTGATTTGGTCAGCTGACATTTAGAGCTACTCCACTGAGCAATTATTATTATTATTATTATTATTATTATTTCCCTGCAATATATTGTAAGGAAATAATAATAATAATATTATTATTTCCTACAATATATTGTAGGAAATAATAATAATTAATAATAATAATAATAATAATAATAATAATAATTGCTGTGGAGTACTCTAAATGTCAGCTACCAAATACTGATGACATTTAAAGTGTTCCAGATCAAATATTATAAATTATTATTCTAAAAATAATAAATGCTATTTTTGCACCTGAGGGTGCTAGTGTTGTCCTGGAGGATAGTTCTCCTGAGGGTGCTAGTGTTGTCCTGGAGGACAGTGCTCCTGAGGGTGCTAGTGTTGTCCTGGAGGACAGTGCTCCTGAGGGTGCTAGTGTTGTCCTAGAAGACAGTGCTCCTGAGGGTGCTAGTGTTGTCCTGGTGGACAGTGCTCCTGAAGGTGCTAGTGTTGGAGATGAAACAAAAGGGGATGTTAGTACTAGTGCTGAAGATAGAAATGAGACAGGAAAACACGCACCAATAGGGAATACATTAGGGAACACAGTCACAAAAAAACAAAGCAAACACAAACCAGGCCTATGCAAATATTATGCATTTGGTATCTGCAGGCATGGAATTTCTGGGAAAACAGATGGAACATGCAACTTTGACCACCCCAGAAAATGCCGTGCCCATATGACAACAGGAAAATGCAACCTCCCTTTCTGTAAGCTTTTCCACCCTGAAATGTGTCACTTATCAGTTCAGGAAAGAGAGTGCTATAACCTATAATGCCAGGCACACCACCTAAAGGGCACAAGACGACACAGAACATCCAGACCATGGGAAAACCTGGGTAGCCAAAGCCACTCCAGAGAGAGGTTTTTTAGCGCAAGGAAGGAAAAAAAGCTGGCAGGAAATGACAGAAATCGTACACCAACTGCAATCATTTCTGGAGTGGAACCACAGTCAATGGCCTCCACTCCAGAACAACAGATATTAGTGCCATGAAAAAAAGACCCCCCCATACCACCAATACCACCAATCCAACGACATTCATCTTTGCAAATATACAGGGTCTAAAGCCAGCAACAAACAACAAGATACCTTACATCCGTGGACTGCTCACAGAGTCAAATGCAATGTTTGCGGCTTTCACAGAGACCCACATAAAGGATCACTTGGACAATGAAATATGGATCCCTGGCTACAACCTATACAGATGTGACAGAGTGAACAGGCAAAAGGGGGGTTGGCCTGTATATCACAGAGTCACTTATATGCTCAGAACTACTAAATGCCTCAAATGATGTAGTTGAAGTTTTAGCAGTAAAGATCGAGAATCAAAACCTGGTCATCGTGGTTGTATACAAGCCTCCGGATGCAACGTCCCAACAATTCCAGGAACAGCTTCTGAAAATTGACCAATGTCTGGAAAACCTTCCAGCCCCTGCCCCCAACATCTTGCTCCTGGGGAACTTCAACCTAAGGCACCTAAAATGGAGGAATATTGCAAATAATGTGGTAGCAGAGATAACACCAAGAGGCAGCTCAGATGAAAACTCGCACACACACATGAGCTTTTAAATCTCTGCACCAAATTCACCTTAAACCAGCAAATAATAGAGCCTACAAGATTGGAGAATACACTGGTCCTCATCTTCACTAACAATGATGATCTGGAACGAAATGTCATCATATCAAAAACGATATACTCAGATCACAACATAATAGAGGTCCAGACATGCATGAGGGGGCCCCAGATCGACAAAATGTGATCAGTCGCGAGGAAGCCTTCTCTAATTTCAACTTCAATAACAAAAACATAAGGTGGGACCAAGTAAACCAAATCCTAAATGATATAAACTGGGAAGATAGCCTAAGCATCACGGATCCTAACCTATGTCTAGAACAAATTAACTCTGTGGCACTTGAGGTTTGCTCAAGGCAAATTCCCTTAAGGAAAAGGAGGAGAAGATGTAAACTAGAAAGAGAGGCGCTCCTATACAGGCGAAGGCAAAGAATAACAGAGCGGCTACAAGAGGCCAATATATCTGAAATACGTAGGGAGGCACTGGTCAGAGAAATAGCAAACATCGAATTAAAACTAAAGGAATCTTCCAGGAATCAAGAAACGCGGGAAGAACTAAAAGCCATATATGAAATTGAAAGAAACCCAAAGTATTTCTTTTCTTATGCCAAAATAAAGTCGAGAACAACATCCAGTATTGGGCCCCTACTAAAACGAGATGGGTCTTACACAGATGACAGCAAGGAAATGAGTTACTAAAGTCCCAGTATGACTCAGTTTTTAGTGAGCAGCTAACCAGACTAAAAGTTGAAGACCTAAATGAATTTTTTATGAGAGTGCCACAGAACCTGGTAGACGCAAGCCAATCTGACATTACCCTGATGCCACATGACTTTGAAAAGGCGATAAATGACATGCCCATGCACTCTGCTCCAGGCCCCGACTCATGGAACTCAAGTGTTCATCAAGAACTGCAAGAAGCCCCTATCACATGCTTTTAACATCCTATGGAGAGGGAGCATGGACACTGGGGTCATCCCGCAGTTACTAAAAACAACAGACATAGCCCCACTCCACAAAGGCGGCAGTAAAGCAATGGCAAAGAACTACAGACCAATAGCGCTAACGTCCCATATCATAAAAATTTTTGAAAGGGTTCTAAGAAGCAAGTTCGCCACTCATCTAGATAACCATCAATTACACAACCCAGGGCAGCATGGGTTTAGAGCAGGTCGCTCCTGTCTGTCCCAACTACTGGACCACTACGACAAGGTCCTGGATGCTCTAGAGGACAAACAGAATGCAGATATTATATACACAGACTTTGCAAAAGCCTTTGATAAGTGTGACCATGGTGTGATAGCACACAAAATGCGTGATAAAGGAATAACAGGAAAAGTTGGTAGATGGATCTATAATTTCCTAACAAGTAGAACACAAAGAGTAGTAGTCAACAGAGTAAAGTCTGAGGCGGCTACGGTGAAAAGCTCTGTTCCACAAGGCACAGTACTCGCTCCCATCCTGTTACTCATCCTTATATTGGACATAGACAGGGATATCAGATACAGTGCCATGTCTTCCTTTGCAGATGACACTCGAATCTGCATGACAGTGTCCACCATTGAAGACACTGCAAGACTCCAAGAAGACATCAACCAAATCTTTAAATGGGCTGCAGAAAACAATATGAAGTTCAATGATGAGAAATTTCAATTACTCCGATATGGAAAACGTGAGGAAATTAAAATCTCATCGGAGTATAAAACAAATTCCAACCACACAATAGAGCGAAAAAATAATGTCAAAGACCTGGGAGTGATCATGACAGAGGATCTCACCTTCAAGGACCATAACACTGTAGCAATCGCATCTGCCAGAAAAATGACAGGATGGATAATGAGAACCTTTAAAACTAGGGATGTCAAGCCCATGTTGACACTTTTCAGGTCGCTTGTTCTATCTAGGCTGGAATATTGCTGCACACTAACTGCACCTTTCAAGGCAGGTGAAATTGCTGACCTAGAAAATGTACAAAGAACCTTCACGGCACGCATAACTGCAATAAACCACCTCAATTACTGGGAACGCTTGAAGTTCCTAAACCTGTACTCCCTGGAACGCAGGCGGGAAAGATACATTATTATATACACTTGGAAAATCCTAGAGGGATTAGTACCAAACTTGCACACGAGTGTCACTCCCTACGAAAGCAAAAGACTCGGCAGACGATGTAACATCCCCCCAATGAAAAGCAGGGGTGCCACTAGCACGCTGAGAGACAACACAATAAGTGTCAGGGGCCCAAGACTGTTCAACTGCCTCCCAGCATACATAAGGGGATTACCAATAGACCCCTGGCTGTCTTCAAGCAGGCACTGGACAGGCACCTAAATTCGGTGCCTGACCAGCCAGGCTGTGATTACGTGACTGCGTGCGGCCAGACAGCCTGGTGATCGGGCGTCCAAGCCCGGTCAGAGCGATGCCTGGATTCGATCAGGTCCTATGGTTTCTGTTACAGACATCTTATCGGTTGCCTACCCCTAATGGGTATATTATTCATTTCAGCATCTTTATTACAGTTCTAGGGTATTTATCATGTTTCTGATAGCATTTTGGAATAAATGTAATAGATAGATAACTTTTATTTAGTATGTACATTCATTACTTACTGCTTCCTTAACCTACTGAACTATGAACAATCATAAAACACATGAAAACATAGTAAAATATTGTACTATAGTACAACATACATGTTATACTGTAGTTTAATAACAAATAATGAACAAACAAAACACTCAGTGAGTGAGTGGTGTGGGGGCTGGCTGCCGGGTCGGAGGGAAGGTAGTAGGGACGCTCGGGTGGCGGGAAACTTAAATATGATTTGGTGGATTGGAATTTGGCGGCCGGGAATTTGCGAATGTGTGAAGCCCGTGAAAGTGGAAAATGCGAATGTTGAGGGATACCTGTACTACTCATTCCCCAGGTTCTATATTACCCCTATGGATTTAGCCTTTCCCATTATTATAATAACAATATAGAATTAAATAAATAGTGACAGACATTTCAATCTACTGTATTAAAAGAAGAGAGAAAAAAAATAAACAATCCTTTATACTTTACCTATTTTCCTGTTGACGGTACTGCAGCCTACAGACCCCAGTAGCAATATTAAACAATGGGTGACTTGCAGACTCCAATACATAGAGTGCTCTCTCTATCAGCTGAGCAGCCATGGCAGAATCATCACCAAGCCGAAATATTTCAGAGACTTGAAGAAGAGTATCCACATGGAAGGGTTCATGGTTAAGAAGAGTCTGAAGACATGCAAAACAAATAAAAGAACAAAATTAAATTGGCATTCTATTTACACAGACATCTAATACACACTTCCATTTTCCTGAAAACTCTTCATAAGTTGACTGTTCAGAACTGGTGTTATAATTGAAAATGTCCTCTCGACCCACAGTATTTATCATATTTATTTTTTCAAATATGAATAATTAAACAATATTTTGAATTCAGTACTGTTTCTTTTCACTTACAAACAGCATTAAATATTATAGACAGGTGATGAAAGTGGTAAGGTGACACTGACAAGTTGTAGGTAAAAGACACACATGTACTTATCAAGATATTTATTAAGGAAACATTCTGCCACAAGTAGTTCCTCCAGTCCTAATACAGAGATAACTGAACAATGAGTATATATAGTGGAGGTAGAAAGGTGGCAAGATGAAAGGTTGGATGGGTGGTGGTAATGGTGGGTGGTAGTGGTGGTAGGTGGTAGTAGTGGTGGGTGGTAGTGGTGGGTGGTAGTGGGTGGTAGTAGTGGTGGGTGGTAGTGGTGGGTGGTAGTAGTGGTGGGTGGTAGTAGTGGTGGGTGGTAGTAGTGGTGGGTGGTAGTAGTGGTGGGTGGTAGTAGTGGTGGGTGGTAGTAGTGGTGGGTGGTAGTAGTGGTGGGTGGTAGCAGTGGTAGATGATGGGTGATAGTAGTGGTGAGTGGTAGTAGTGGTAGGTGATGGGTGGTAAAAGTGGTGGGTGGTAGTAGTGGTGCAGCTGAGGCGAGATGGGTTGGTCTTATTTTAGGTAATGTATACAGTACAGTACAGTAATGTATGGGTGGGCAACAACTGCATTGTGTGTGTGTCTCTCTCTCTCTCTCTCTCTCTTATTCTCACTTTCCTGTTCACTCTTGCTCTCTCTCTCATACAATATGTAACAATACTTCTTACACATGCTCTCTGCTTCCTTACTGCTGTGGTTGAGTGTGTGGTGAGGGAGGAATGAGGTGACATGTGTAGTGGAGGGCAGCAGCTGGACTGCTTCTCTCTCTCTCGCTCTCCAATTCAATCCATCTTCGCATTATATCTAATTCAAAACTATTTATACTCACCACTATCACAGTTATGGTGAGGGGTAAACGTGCCTGAGTATATAATGTGGTAAGGTAGTGATGAGGTTAACTATGTGGGAGGGTGTGATATCAGCTCCTGCTGCCTAGCACCTCATACATGGGTATGTCTAGAACGTGTTCCTCAGTTGGGGGGTGGGGGGAAGCCATAAGTAGAGACTAATGAAATTAAATCTAACAATGTTGGAGGAAAGAAGAGCCAGGAAAGACATAACATACAAAATACTCAGGAACAGTCTATTTGTGAGGTGAGAAACGGGAACTCAGGGACACAGCTGGAAGTTAGATAAGCGACAGGAATGTCAGGAAGTATTTCTTCAGTCTCGGGTGGTTGAAATGTGGAATGATGTTGGTGAAGAAGTGATAGGAGGGAATGAATCTGGCAAGTAGGAAGTCGAGAGGTCGGTCTTGTCAGAATCACTCTACAAGTGATGAAATTTGAAATAACTGCAGCTATGAACTTTATAGGATGTAATTCTTTATATTCATATCTGTAATGCATTGTTTTTGAAAGCTGATAAACAACTTTTACTAGCTTGAAGACAGCCCAATGGACACTGAACACTTATTTAGATAGCAGCAAGAAAAACAAATGAAAAGTTACATGTAACAACCACTAAACAAAGAAATGTTGCACACATTGCTTTATGCTAAAAAAATATTTCTATTCAGCAACAAATTATATTCTAAAAAATATACTATACTATTATTAACCCTTTCACTGTCTCCCACATAGTTCTATATCAATGATGCCAGTGTTACATAGATCTACATGCAAAATAACCATAGGGAAAGTCATTCCCTTGAACAAATCTGCCTGGATTTCCTACCCTATTTCTGCAACAATGCAAGCTCCTGATGTACTGACTGCAACACAAAAGGCCTAGAGCTATCATTCAACTCCCCCTGTGGTTATTTTGCATCTTTCATTGCTCGTTTGCAATTACTACATAATAGATCTATATTTTAAGCACAGCATCCTTAAATATGCTGTCAGCAGTAAATTTTGGCCTAGCTATGAGAGAATGGGTGTGTGTGGTGAGTGTGCACAGTATAAAAATAAATCCTACCCCATGCAATGCATGATGGGAAAAGCTCAGATTTTGTGTTTGATTTAAAATAGTGATTTTGAAATGTTTTCTAGGGTGGTTTTCATGGTTTTATTGGATGTTTCTTGGGATGGCCTAAAGCATCATCAATCAGTCTTAGTTATATTTTATTAATCTGAGAAAGAGGCCTGGTGATTAATGAACAGAGGAAAGATTGCTTTAATGGCTGGAATGCCTACAGTGTTTCTCTTGAACTGTTTATAAATTGAAATTTGTTGAATTTTGTGTAAAATTGCAGTCTTGTGCTCTTAACAGGGTGGTTCTCATAGTTGAAAAAAGCAGTTTCTTGCACTCAAATCAATGGAAAAATATCTAGAAATTAGGTTGAAATATTGTTTTAAAAATTGCGACACTATCAGCACTCTTAATTTTGGGGATTGGGACAGTGAAAGGATTAGGATCATTAGACTAAATGATATTATCTATAATACAGTGGAACCTTGGTTTTCGTTTTTAATTGGTTCCAGAGAGTCGGAGGAAAACCAAATTCAACGAAAATCTAAAGCAATATTTCTCATAAGAAATAATGTAAATCCAATTAATCCGTTCAAACACCCAAAAGTATTAACAAAAAATACATTTTATAGAGAATAAATATAGTTTTACATACAGAAAACATGGGGAAGTGGAACAGAATTCTTCCTAAGCCATGCGTGTCGTAAGAGGTGACTAAAATGCCGGGAGCAAGGGGCTAGTAACCCCTTCTCCTGTATATATTACTAAATGTAAAAGGAGAAACTTTCATTTTTCCTTTTGGGCCACCCCGCTTCGGTGGGAAACGGCCGACGTGTTGAAAGAAAGATACATAAAACAATGAGAAATAAATATGACTAATTTTAATAGTTAAATTAACATTTAAATCACTATTACATACCTTTATTGAAGACTCTTGTTGGCATATGGAAGACGGCAAGGAGGGAAGAGGGAGGAGAATTTATTGTTTGGAAGGGGAATCCCCTTCCATAAGGACTTCAGGTATAAAGTCCCTATCCGGGGTTACTTCCCTTCTTTGTCTTTTACTGGCACTAGGACCATGAACTTCCTCAAAGCCACAATAGATTCCACAATAGGCGTAGGGTTGTCAGGTGTGTGTGGGGAAGTACACTGGATGGTGTGTGGGGAAGTGCCCTGGCTGGTGTGTGTGTGGAAGTGCCCTGACTAGTGTGTGTGAGGAAGTACCCTCACTGGTGTGTGGGGAAGTACCCTGGCTGGTGAGTGTGGGGAAGTACCCTGACTGGTGTGTGTGAGGAAGTACCCTGGCTGGTGTGTGTGGGGAAGTACCCTGGCTGGTGTGTGTGTGGGGAAGTACCCTGGCTGGTGTGTGTGTGTGTGGGGAAGTACCCTGGCTGGTGTGTGTGTGTGATGAAGTACCCTGGCTAGTGTGTGTGTGGGAAGTACCTTGGCTGGTGTGTGTGTGGGAAGTACCCTGGCTGGTGTGTGTGGGGAAGTACCCTGGCTGGTGTGTGTGGGGAAGTACCCTGGCTGGGTGTGTGGGGAAGTACCCTGGCTGGTTGTGTGGGGAAGTACCTGGCTGGTTTGTGTGGGGAAGTACCCTGGCTGGTTTGTGTGGGAAGTACCCTGGCTGGTGTGTGTGGGAAGTGCCCTGACTGGTGTGTGTGAGGAAGTACCCTGACTGGTGTGTGGGGAAGTACCCTGGCTGGTGTGTGTGGGAAGTACCCTGGCTGGTGTGTGTGTGTGGGAAGTACCTGGCTGGTGTGTGTGGGAAGTACCCTGGTGGTGTGTGTGTGGGAAGTACCCTGGCTGGTGTGTGTGTGGGGAAGTACCCTGGCTGGTGTGTGTGTGTGGGAAGTACCCTGGCTGGTGTGTGTGTGTGGGAAGTACCCTGGCTGGTGTGTGTGGGGAAGTACCCTGGCTGGTGTGTGTGTGGGAAGTACCTGGCTGGTGTGTGTGTGGGTAAGTATCCTGGCTGTTGTGTGTGGGGAAGTACCCTGGCTGGTGTGTGTGGGGAAGTACCCTGGCTGGTTTGTGTGGGGAAGTACCCTGGCTGGTTTGTGTGGGGAAGTACCCTGGCTGGTGAATGTGGGGAAGTACCCTGGCTGGTGAATGTGAAACCTGGGAAGTGACCCTGGCTGGTGTGTGGGGAAGTACCTTGTCTGGTGTGTGTGGTGAAGTAATCCCTTGGCTGGTGTGTATGGGGAAGTACCCTGGCTGGTGTGTGTGGGGAAGTACCTGGCTGGTGTATGTGGGGAAGTACCCTGGCTGGTTTGTGTGGGAAGTACCCTGGCTGGTGTGTGGGGAAGTACCCTGGCTGGTGTGTGTGTGTGGGGAAGTACCCTGGCTGGTGTGTGTGGGGAAGTACCCTGGCTGGTGTGTGTGTGGGGAAGTACCCTGGCTGGTGTGTGTGTGGGAAGTACCCTGGCTGGTGTGTGTGTGGGTAAGTATCCTGGCTGTTGTGTGTGGGGAAGTACCCTGGCTGGTGTGTGTGGGGAAGTACCCTGGCTGGTGTGGTGGGGAAGTACCCTGGCTGGTGTGTGTGGAGAAGTACCCTGGCTGGTTGTGTGGGGAAGTACCCTGGCTGGTGTGTGGGGAAGTACCCTGGCTGGTGATGTGGGGAAGTACCCTGGCTGGTGTGTGGGGAAGTACCTGGCTGGTTGTGTGGGGAAGAAACCCTGGCTGGTGATGTGGGGAAGTACCCTGGCTGGTGTGTGGGGAAGTACCCTGGCTGGTGTTGTGGGGAAGTACCCTGGCTGGTTTGTGTGGGGAATACCCTGGCTGGTTGTGTGGGAAGTACCCTGGCTGGTGTTGTGGGGAAGTACCCTGGCTGGTGTGTGTGGGGAAGTACCCTGACTGGTGTGTGTGGGAAGTACCCTGCTGGTGTGTGGGGAAGTACCCTGGCTGGTGTGTGTGTGGGGAAGTCCCTGGCTGGTGTGTGTGGGAAGTACCCTGGCTGGTGTGTGTGTGGGAAGTACCCTGGCTGGTGTGTGTGTGTGGGGAAGTACCCTGGCTGGTGTGTGTGTGGGAAGTACCCTGGCTGGTGTGTGTGTGGGGAAGTACCCTGGCTGGTGTGTGTGTGGGGTAAGTATCCTGGCTGGTGTGTGTGTGTGGGTAAGTATCCTGGCTGGTGTGTGTGGGGAAGTACCCTGGCTGGTGTGTGTGTGGGAAGTACCCTGGCTGGTGTGAGTGGGGAGTACCCTGGCTGGTGTGTGTGGGGAAGTACCTTGTCTGGTATGTGTGGGGAAGTAATCCCCTGGCTGGTGTGTGTGGGGAAGTACTCTGGCTGGTGTGTGTGGGGAAGTACCCTGGCTGGTGTGTGTGGGGAAGTACCCTGGCTGGTGTGTGTGGGGAAGTACCCTGGCTGGTGTGTGTGGGGAAGTACCCTGGCTGGTGTATGTGGGGAAGTACCCTGGCTGGTGTGTGGGGAAGTACCCTGGTTGGTGAGTTCTTTCTTGAATTCTATCGTGTTTGTTGCCTTCTTTATCAAAGGGCTGGCACTAGGAACTTTCCGTGGCCCCATGGTGGCTTATTTAGCAGTCGCACTCAATAAACAAGCTCAAAAAACAATGATTACGAAATGTTTCGTATGAATGCACAGAGTAATGTTTACTCCACGAGAAACAAAGCCAGACTGACGGTTTGTGTGAGCGCGGGCAGGCGGATGCGTTCTGGAGGGCCGACGAAAACCAAGGTGACAAAAAAACTAGGACAATATTTTGACGAAAAAAATCGTCGAAAACCAAATTCGACGATAACCCGGGCAAACGAAAACCAAGGTTCCACTGTATACTCAAAATTCATTTACTAACCATAATGTTTTCGGGATTGAGAGATTCAACAGCTTCAAGAAATTTGAACTGGAACTGCTGATACGCTTGACTATGGACATACTTGAACACAGGATAGGATGGTGTTGACTCGGCCACAACCATGGATATACCTGGTCGAGGATGATGCGCCCAATGTGGATGTCCTTGAACAATCCACGATGACCTTATTGATCTACCAGTTCTACCACGACGTTTGCTGAAAAAAGGCTTAACTTGCACAATCTCTAACTAATAACAATATTATTATTGTTTTTGCTATTGTATTATTATCAGTCTAAGCACTAAACCCTAAAGGATAATGCAGTGCTGAGCAAAAACAATAATAATAATAATCATACTCCAATTTTTTTAATGCATTTCCTCTTATTCTGTGTCTGAAATTGTTCCCCTTATTGTAAATACTTTTACATTTACAAGGATTACTCTGAAAACACCTGTTATATATTATAAACAATGAAGCTTCAGGATATGGTACTGCACAGAGATGTTAGCTTGGCTAGGCTATTAGGATATCTGAGAGTCTGTATCTTGCAAAATTATGAACAGTGCTGTAATGTGAAATACTGTATCTGAAAATGTCCAAATATTTAATATTAGCCAAATATCCCAAATAAGCCTATAAGAAACAGTTTATACAACTAACTTGTTTAGCTAAATCTAGGTTCTGAACCTATTATGTGCACACAGGAAAAAATTGGGGGTGCATAATTATTATTTTTTATTAACACATCGGCCAATTCCCACCAAGGCAGGGTGGCATAATATAGGTATTAAATCAAATTAAAAGATTAACTCTTAATGCTTAAAAGAAGAGTGGTCTCACTGCCATAATAGTCACTTACATACTTGAGATACTGTGAAATGAAGTTTAATGGACTGTAATCTCATATCAATGTTTCTAGAGGAAAATGGCATTAAATTACAGCCAGACACATTGATCACAACATACTTACTTGTTTTCATAAGCTTGCACAACCTTTGAGCCAAATATCCGCTTCATTTCATTCTGGGGGTTCAGGTGTTTATGTTCCACCAACAGTAGATTTCGGGTGGCTTTATTATCTATTAAAGAAAACACATTGCAGTATTTTTGGAGCAGTTACCTAAATTATTACCTAAGCATTGTCAGGTATTCAGTTGTGAATTACTGAACATAATTGCTTTGCAATTGGCGATTACAATACAGTATACAGTGGACCCCCGAGTTTCGGTCACCTCGGAAATCAAACAATTATGTAAGTTTAATATTGTAAGTGCTTTTGTATGTGTATTTTTGGGGGTCTGAAAGGACTAATCTAATTTACATTTTTCCTTAAGGGAACAAATTCGTTCAGTAATGGCACTTGAACAGCCTTCTGGAATGAATTATGACCGAAACTCGGGGTTCCACTGTACTGTATACAGCAACATTCAAACTTTTTTTTAACTCATCAGCTGTTTCTCACCAAGGTAAGGCGATCCAAAAATGGAAGCATATTCATCACTCTTCATTTAATAGGTATCATGACCCTCCAAACAGCAATATCCCAGCCCCTCCTACAGAGTGCAGGTACTGTATTGCCCATCTCCACCCCTCCTTCAGAATGCAGGCATTGTACTGCCCATCTCCACCCCTCCTTCAGAGCGCAGGCACTGTACTGCACACCTCCACCCCTCCTTCAGAGTGCAGGCACTGTATTGCACACCTCCACCCCTCCTTCAAAGTGCAGGCACTATATTGCACACCTCCAGGACTCAAGTCCAGCTAACTGGTTTCCCTGAATTATTTGATAAGTGTTACCTTGCACACACTCCAACAGCACATAAAGCAATAAATACCCTTTTGTCTCCACTCCAATCTGACACACACTCTAAACTACCTTATTCCCCTACCTCTAACTCTTCCTTTGACATCATCAACTCCTTCCTTCCACCCCCAATTTATACATCCTCTTGGTCATCATATTCTGCTCTCTAAATACCTAAACCACTTTGGCAACCCCCACACCATCATGTAATTTCTACGATCCGAATTCTCTTAAAAATGTATCCTATGCAAGATGAATCTAATACAGTGGTGCCTTGACTTGCGAATTTAATTTGTTCCGTGACCGAGCTCGTAACTCAATTTGCTCGTACAGTACTATATCAAATCAATTTTCCTCACTGAAATTACAGTGGACCCTCGGTTTTCGTGCATCTCCAAACTCGAACATTTATGTAAATGTATTTTTGTAAGTGCTTTTGTAAGTGTACTTTTGGGGGTCTGAAACGACTAATCTAATTTACATTTGTTCTTATGGGAACAAATTCATTCGGTAATGGCACTCAAACAGCATTCTGGAAAGAATTTTCAATGAAAACTGAGGGTCCACTGTAATTGAAATGCCATTAATCCATTCCAGCCCCCCAAAAAACACCCCAGGGGCAGGAGAAAATACTTCAATATAACGCTGTCAACTCTATGGCTTATTTATCTATCAGAATTGATCTAATGACATAATGAACACTATAAGTAACATAAAAACATGATACAGTACTCTAGAATGAATAAAATAGGCCATAATATGGCGAGTGTCCAAGACCAGTCTGAGCATATAAAATCATTACTGCTCCTTCCTATAACGTGTTCTTTGGTCCTGGGTAAGAGAAAACGGATTTTTGAGAGGCTAACTGCACTAGATCACTAGTGCAGTGATATATGAATATCTCAGAGTTGACTTATTTCATGAAGCCCACCATTTATTACTGAAGTAAATGCAATAATATTGAAAGGAATCATAAAAAAATTATTGTTCTACAGTTGGCTTGTGGAATATTGGAAATATTCCAAATATTTTGGGATTTGTGTGGGAGTAAAGGGCAAGATATTTTGCAAATGTCAAAAACTTAGCAACTTTATTTTTTTGAAGAATAACTAAAGAGAATTACTCGATTACCTCCAGTGAGAACATCGAACTAGCATTGTTTTATAAGTACCAAGTCCCAAAACCACCTTTCATTGTGCCATGTAGGCTGGGGTTCTTGCCAAATGTCATTTTCAGTAAAAAAAAAAAAAAAATTTAAGTAAATATTTTTTTTCGCTCGTAACCAGATTTTGGCTCGCAACTCAAAGCAAAAAATCGACCGAGTGACGGCTCGTAACTTGGAAAACTCGTAAGTTGGGGACTCGTAAGTCAAGGTACCACTGTGCTATTACATATACAGTGGACCCCCGAGTTACGAGCACCTCGAAAATCGTACAATTACAGTGGACCCCCGCCTAACGAGCACCCCGGAAATCGTACAATTATGTAAGTATAATATTGTAAGTGCCTGTGGAAGTGTATTTTTGGGGTTCTGAAATAGACTAACCTACGTGACATTATTTCTTAAGGAAGTAAATTCGTTCGGTAATGGCACTTGAGCAGGCTTCTGGAATGAATTTTGCTCGTTAGGCGGGGGTCCACTGTATGTAAGTATAATATTGTAAGTGTATTTTTGGGGGTCTGAAATGGACTAACCTACTTGACATTATTCCTTAAGGGAGAAAATTCGTTCGGTAATGGCACTTGAGCAGGCTTCTGGAATGAATTATGCTCGTTACTCGGGGGTCCACTGTTGTGAATGACTATGTAACCTGGGATGGCATAGACATCTGTAGTATCAGGCTTTAGCCAGGTCTCAGTGAGTGTGATGATTGACATATTGGTCTGGAGGGATTGGAGTAGTGCTGTGAGATCATCATAATGTTTGCTTAAAGATCTAACATATTGGGAAGCACTAAACTAATAAGGGTCATAGAGTGCCTGGCAGGGAAGAGAAGATAATCAGGTTAGAAGGATAGGAAGGGTAGCTCCAGATAATTGTATCAAGAGTTCTTCGGTATATAGGTTCACCCGTTAAGACCATTTAATGTTACTATTGTGTCTAACATTAAAAAACTAATCTATGCACAACTTATTAAAATATTAAAGTGGTAAAGCCCAAATGCAACTTAGTGAAAAAGAGTCAGGATATGTGAATTTTATTTTACAATAACCAATTTGTTTTGGATTGGCACACTATCCTTAGATAAAAATTACCAACCACAGATTTTTATTGAAAATGTGCTTACTCGATTTGCTGCACTTAAAACATTTTAATTTCTGGATATTCTTTGTTACTGGTGGTAATACTGAGGTTAGAGCAATATTTCATGAGAAAAACCTATAACACAAAATGAGACCAAATCTGTACACACAATTTACTGATTATTATTACAATCAAAATTAAGTGCTAAACCCATAAGGGACAATTTACTGATATACTGCAATAAGCACTGAAAATAAAGGAGTTAAAAGCTGAAAATAAAGGAGTTATAAGTACAATTTATAAACCTAGTGGATTTTGCCCATAATTTCAAGTATGTTACATCGAGGGTTTACTGTATTCCTGGATAGCTGCCATCTACCAAACTCAGTATTATTAAGATATTTAAGAAAGAGATGGTTGTCTTGGCACTTAAGGCACCTGGGTGAGGATACTTGCAGGTCGTACTGTACTTACTATTTTCCATTTAATGCTATACAGTGGTCCCTCATGTTTCGGTGATTTCGAGTTTCGAGCGTTTTTTCGGTAAATGTTTCCTTCGTCTATCGGTCATTCCATCGTCTATCGGTCCGTACCAAACCTGTCCGCCTGCCCGCGCTTGTGCGCCTCGCCGCGCAGGACGCCAGTCTAGCGTTTTTACCATTGAGAGAACATTACCCAGCGCGCTCTTTCAAACATTTTACAATAAATTTATTCTGTTTATTGCTGGTTTAGTGATTGTCACTGAAATAAGTCACCATGGGTTCAAAGAAGCTTCCTAGTGGCACCCCTGTGGTAAAGAAAGTGAGGAACACCATCGAACTGAAGAAGGAGATTAAGGAAATTTGTTCTATGTGGACTAAGGTGCAGACATTTGTTGAAAAACACCACCCTGAGCAAGCTAAAATAAGCCATCTCTGCAACCAGTTCAGTGACAGAGCCATGTTGAACTTCAGGAAAATGTTAAAAAGGCACCAGAAACAGAGCACTCTGGACAGTTACTTTTCTAGACAGGGTCTAGTGACTCAAGCTGGTCCTAGTGGCATTAAAAGAAAAAGAAGGGAAGTAACCCCAGATAAGGACTTGTTACCTGAAGTCCTTATGTAGGGGGATTCCCCTTCCAAACACTAACCTGTTATCCCTATCTTCCAGATGCCAGCAACTCTCTTCAATAAAGGTAAGTAAATGTTATTTTAAATGTTATTTTAAATGTTTAATTATAAATTTATTACTTTATAATTGTTTTGTGTATGTAAAACTATAGTATTTATTCTTTAAAAAAAATTAATTTTTTGTGAATATTTTTGGGTGGAACGGATTAATTGTATTTACATTATTTCTTATGGGAAATAAGGTCTCGACTTTCGAGCAATTCGTGTTAAGGTCTAGCTCCTGGAATGGATTATGACCGAAACATGAGGGACCACTGCATTTTATTCAAATAATGCTGGAACTTACATGTACAATTCTTATTTTAAAAATTAAACTTTTCTTTAAAAACAGTCAAATTACAGTAAAATTGTTTGTAATCAATAGCTGAATACATTGACTTAAATATAGCAATAAAAAAGTGAGTAATTTGGATATAAAAAAAAAAGAGTGAAACTTACTTGTGGTTTTCTCAACACTGACTTGAATGTGAGTTTCACCGGAGATGGCATTTACTTCTTCAATGATATTATCTATATCATCTTTATCATTCTGATGACAAAAAAGAAAGGTACTGATGAGAATCGGCTCCACCACGAAATGAAACATATCTGTTTAGTGTTATTGATTATGTTGTGGACCAAGGGTCCCCAACCAGCAGCCCATGGGCCACATGTGGCCCTTCTAGGAAATGGATGCGGCCCTCACATGAAATTATGAATTCACTTTTATGTAGGTTCCATACTACACAGTGTCAACAGTTCCAAAATATTTAAAGCCATTTTACACCAAAACCTCATCGCCACCACTAACTACCACCTCTCACTTTTGGTCACTGCCACCTTATCCCAGTAGCACATGTACCACGTGCTACTCTGCAGTGATGTGTACACTGTTAGAAATTCTTCTTCTATATACAGTGGTACCTCGAGTTACGATATTTTTTCGTTCGAGAATGCTGTTCAAGTGCCATTACCAAACGAATTTATCCCCATAAGGAATAATGTAAAATAGACTAGTCCTTTTACACCCCCAAAAATATACTTACAAAAGCATTTAAAAAAATAAACTTACATAAAAGGGCGATTTTGGGGACCATCGTAACTCGAGGTACCACTGTATTTAAATTTCTAGGTGTTAGGAATGAAATAAACACTCAAGGTATTCATGAGCTTAGCCCTCTGTGACTGTGGTTAGTGACAATAACCATATATTCAGTATTGAATTATGACTAGTGATTGTGATCGAGTCAAAAACTAGCCACCTCAAAATATCGACGGCATGCATAATTTATTTCAATATAACTGGCAACTTCAAGACTAAACCCTTAGCAGGCCCAGAGCAATGATAGAATGAGGGTGGTTATACCTCATGTAAATAGTTAAAGATACACTTGCAATACAGGTGGGCCCTTCTTATACAGCAGGTTAGGTTCTGGGCTACTACTGTAAAGTGAAAATTGCTTTAAAGTGAAACATAGCCTTTTTTTTACTTTCAAATGCATATAAAAATCTGATAATGTTTACACTATCATATTATATTAAGTGAGCAATAGAGCTTGGCCTAAAAAATTTATATACAGTACACACATTACTTACCTTGAAATAATATCATCCTTAGCTTATGGCGAGTGATGAATATATTTACGTATTGTAGGAAGTCTGAATAAATGAAGAATAGGTATAATTAAAAACTGCTGTATTAGTGAAATATTGTAAACCAGGGCCCACCTGTATATATCATTTTTATTGATTAATTTGATTTATTTATTGCTTACTACTATATTTAGGGTGTAATTTGGATATTTAAACAATTAAAGTCTTATTAAATAATTATTGTAATTATTCACAAAAAATAAGTGTTTTGAATGCAAAATTGTAATACTTCATATTGTAAATTGTTTAAATTGTTCTGAAAAACTGTAATGCTTCAAAATTGTAATGTTCAAATTTCATCATTTTAAATACCCAATTGTACTTAAAATTGTAAATTGTTTAAATTGTTCTATTGTAATACAGTGGACCCCCGGAGTTCGTAGGCGTCGGAGTTCGTAAAATTCGGAGTTCGTGACATTTTTTCGGAAAAATATTGGTTCGGTGTTCGTGGATCCGATCGGAGTTCGTGATTCGTCCCGGACGCGTACGCGTGGCCCGAGCGGGCCCGACACTCCATTGAGAGTCAGTGTGCCATTGTTTACCAGCACCCATGCATTCATACCATACATTGTCATTATTCCAGTGTTTTTAGTGCTTGCAACTGCTAAATAAGCCACCATGGGCCCCAAAAAAGCTCCTAGTGCCAGCCCTTTGGTAAAGGGCTGAGAGGGAAGAATGTGTCTTCAAATTTCCAAGAAAGTCTCAAAGACCGTGGGAATACGAGCCTGGCCCATGGCCGGGCTCAGAGCGTAGATACTCTCGAAACTCTTCAAAGGTATACTATCCAAGATACGGTACTATGTTCCACAACCAGCTCTCCTTACCCTATATCACTCACTCATTTACCCCTACCTCACCTACAGAATCTGTGCATGGGGCTCTACATCAATAACTCATCTCAGACCACTAATAACACAACAAAAAGCAGCAGTTAGAATAATAACACATTCACACTCCAGACAACATACTCCACCAATATTCAAAAACCTAAACTTACTCACCATACAAGACATCCATACTTTTTACTGTGCTTATTACATACATAGAACACTCTATGCAAATATTAACCCACCACTCAAACTTCTCCTTACTAATTTTAACAGGACACATGACCATAACACTAGACACAGATCACTCCTCGATGTTCCCCGTGTCCATCTAACACTATGTAAAAACTCAATGCATATAAAAGGCACGAAAATTTGGAATTCATTACCTGTCATTGCCAAAGAAACCCTGCCTGTACCCCAATTCAAAACGATGCTAAAAAACCACCTTCTCACCCAAACCTAAGTGCTCAATATCAAACATTCTCAACAAAGTAGAATAATCACTTACTGTAAAAACCTGACTAATCACTTAAATGTAAAAACCTGTTATGAATAATACATACTAAGCTAACTATTTCCATAACATTTACATTATAATGACCACGTAAACTGTAACTGCAATGCAATTAATTGTTTTAAATTGTTATCTCACTCAATTGGTTGCATTGCTACAATTAATTGATATGTTTTAAAGTGTTATCTCACTCAATTAGTTGCATTGCTACAACTAATTGATATGTTCAACTTATATTCAAACTTTATAACTTAGATATGCAATTATACTTATTTTATAAATTATCAACCATAACTTTTTACCATGTAGTCTATAATTAAGTAGTCCTAAGAATGCCCGCAATGCACAGCATATTAGGGGCTTTTGGCATGTACATCTCATCAATAACTATGTATCTTGTCTACCCAACCATGTATCATTGTACCATGTCTCAAAGTATTAATAACTAGCTACTTCTACTTACACTTTAGGTCACACTACACTGGCATGCACATGCATATATATACATACACACATCTAGGTTTTTCTTCTTTTTCTTAATAGCTCTTGTTCTTTTTATTTTCTCTATTGTCCATGGGGAAGTGACTAAAATGCCGGGAGCAATGGGCTAGTAACCCCTTCTCCTGTACAAATTTACTAAAAAAGAGAAGAAGAAAAACTTTATAAAACTGGGTTGTTTGAATGTGCGTGGATGTAGTGCGGATGATAAGAAAGAGATGATTGCCGATGTTATGAATGAAAAGAAGTTGGATGTCCTGGCCCTAAGCGAAACAAAGCTGAAGGGGGTAGGCGAGTTTCAGTGGGGAGAAATAAATGGGATTAAGTCAGGAGTATCTGAGAGAGTTAGAGCTAAGGAAGGGGTAGCAATAATGTTGAAGGATCAGTTATGGAAGGAAAAGAGGGAATATGAATGTGTAAATTCAAGAATTATGTGGATTAAAATAAGGGTCGGATGCGAAAAGTGGGTCATAATAAGTGTGTATGCACCTGGAGAAGAGAGGAGTGTAGAGGAGAGAGAGAGATTTTGGGAGATGTTAAGCGAATGTATAGGAACTTTTGAACCAAATGAGAGAGTAATTGTGGTAGGGGACCTAAATGCTAAAGTGGGAGAAACATGCAGAGAGGGTGTAGTAGGTAAGTTTGGGGTGCCAGGTGTAAATGATAATGGGAGCCCTTTGATTGAACTTTGTATAGAAAGGGCTTTAGTTATAGGTAATACATATTTTAAGAAAAAGAGGATAAATAAGTATACAAGATATGATGTAGGGCGTAATGACAGTAGTTTGTTGGACTATGTATTGGTAGATAAAAGACTGTTGAGTAGACTTCAGGATGTACATGTTTATAGAGGGGCCACAGATATATCAGATCACATTTTAGTTATAGCTACAGTGGGAGTAAAAGGTAGATGGGATACAAGGAAAATAGAAGCAGTAAGTAAGAGAGAGGTGAAGGTTTATAAACTAAAAGAGGAGGCAGTTAGGGTAAGATATAAACAACTATTGGAGGATAGATGGGCTAGTGAGAGTGTAGGCAATATGGTCGAAGATGTATGGGGTAGATTTAAAAATGTAGTGTTAAGAGTGTTCAGCAGAAGTTTGTGGTTACAGGCGAGTGGGTCCGAAAGGGAAGAGAAGCGATTGGTGGAATGATGTAAAGAGAGTAGTAAGGGAGAAAAAGTTAGCATATGAGAGGTTTTTACAAAGTAGAAGTGATGCAAGGAGGGAAGAGTATATGGAGAGAAAAAGAGAGGTTAAAAGAGTGGTGAAGCAATGTAAAAAGAGAGCAAATGAGAGAGTGGGTGAGATGTTATCAGCAAATTTTGTTGAAAATAAGAAAAAGTTTTGGAATGAGATTAATAAGTTGAGGAAGCCTAGAGAACAAATGGATTTGACAGTTAAAAATAGGAGAGGAGAGTTATTAAATGGAGAGTTAGAGGTATCGGGAAGATGGAGTGAATATTTTGAGGAGTTGTTAAATGTTGATGAAGACAGGGAAGCTGTGATTTCGTGTGTAGGGCAAGGAGGAATAACATCTTGTAGGAGTGTGGAAGAGCCAGTTGTGGGAGTAGGGGAAGTTCGTGAGGCAGTGGGTAGAATGAAAGGGGGTAAGGCAGCTGGGATTGATGGGATAAAGATAGAAATGATAAAAGCAGGTGGGGATATAGTTTTGGAGTGGTTTGTGCTATTATTTAATAAATGTATGGAAGAGGGTAAGGTACCTAGGGATTGACAGAGAGCGTGTATTGTTCCTTTGTATAAAGGCAAAGGGGACAAAAGAGAGTGCAAAAATTATAGGGGAATAAGTCTGTTGAGTGTACCTGGTAAAGTGTATGGTAGAGTTATTATTGAAAGAATTAGGAGTAAGACAGAAAGCAGGATAGCAGATGAACAAGGGGGCTTTAGGAAAGGTAGGGGGTGTGTAGACCAAGTGTTTACAGTGAAACATATAGGTGAACAGTATTTGGATAAAGGTAAAGATGTTTTTGTGACATTTATGGATTTGGAAAAGGAGTATGATAGGGTAGATAGGGGGGCAATGTGGCAGATGTTGCAGGTGTATGGAATAGGAGGAAGGTTACTGAAAGCAGTGAAGAGTTTTTATGAGGATAGTGAGGCTCAGGTTAGAGTGTGTAGGAGGGAAGGGGACTATTTCCCAGTAAAAGTGGGCCTTAGACAAGGATGTGTGATGTCACCGTGGTTGTTCAATATATTTATAGATGGGGTTGTAAGAGAAGTGAATGCGAGGGTCTTGGCAAGAGGTGTGGGACTAAAAGATAAAGAAGCAAATACAAAGTGGGAGTTGTCACAGTTGCTTTTTGCTGATGACACTGTGCTTTTGGGAGAATCTGAAGAGAAGTTGCAGAGGTTGGTGGATGAATTTGGTAGGGTGTGTAAAAGAAGAAAATTGAAAGTGAATATAGGAAAGAGTAAGGTGATGAGGATAACAAAAAGAATAGGTGACAAAAGATTGGATATCAGATTGGAGGGAGAGAGTATGGAGGAGGTGAATGTATTCAGATATTTGGGAGTGGACATGTCAGCAGATGGGTCTATGAAGGATGAGGTGAATCATAGAATTGATGAGGGAAAAAGGGTGAGTGGAGCACTTCGGAGTCTGTGGAGTCAAAGAACTTTGTCCATGGAAGTAAAGAGGGGAATGTATGAGAGTATAGTTATACCAACGCTCTTATATGGGTGTGAAGCATGGGTGATGAATGTTGCAACGAGGAGAAGGCTGGAGGCAGTGGAGATGTCATGTCTGAGGTCAATGTGTGGTGTGAATATAATGCAGAGAATTCGGAGTTTGGAAATTAGGAGGAGGTGCGGGATTACCAAAACGATTGTCCAGAGAGCTGAGGAGGGGTTGTTGAGGTGGTTTGGACATGTAGAGAGAATGGAACGAGACAGAGTGACTTCGAGAGTGTATAAATCTGTAGTGGAGGGAAGGCAGGGTAGGGGTCGGCCTAGGAAAGGTTGGAGGGAGGGGGTAAAGGAAGTTTTGTGTGCGAGGGGCTTGGACTTCCAGCAAGCATGTGTGAGCGTATTTGATAGGAGTGAATGGAGGCACATGGTTTTTAATACTTGACGTGCTGTTGGAATGTGAGCAAAGTAACATTTATGAAGGGATTCAGGGAAACCGGCAGGCCGGACTTGAGTTCTGGAGATGGGAAGTACAGTGCCGGCACTCTGAAGGAGGGGTGTTAATGTTGCAGTTTTATAACTGTAGTGTAAAGCACCCCTCTGGCAAGACAGTGATGGAGTGAATGATGATGAAAGTTTTTCTTTTTCGGGCCACCCTGCCTTGGTGGGAATCGGCCGATGTGTTAATAAAAAAAAAAAAAATATTATTATTATTATTATAAGTGATTCAGTGATTCTACGATATGTTATGATACTAAAGCAGCAAGAGCTGACAAAGGCTATAGTGCCAGCCAGCGATAAAGTGTAGCATTAACAGTGTAGCAAGTAAGTTAAGCCATTAATTGATAGAAAAATGACGACACGAAACTTAACTCCTCCAATGTTGTTGGAGTTATATAGGGCGACTGACAACACTGCCGTGTCTGGTGGCCATCTTTATTTAAAGCTTATCTTTCAGTGGCCCTCATACACCCAACAACAATCAACACAACACCAGTAATCACATTCGTAATGACATTTTATTCATTCTAAAGTATATGTCATGTTTCTATGTTATTAATATTGTTTATTATATCATATTAGATAAATTGTGATAGATAAATAAGCCATAGAGTTTATATTAGTGTCATTTTGAAGGACTATCTTGACCTGTCCACAAACACACATCCTGTCGCCGGCACAATTCCAAACATTCGCCAGAAATGGAACTCTCTGGAACACTTTTTTGAGCAACAGGGGTCCGGTGACTCTCAATCTGGTCCTAGTGGCATTAGAAAACAAAGAAGGGAAGTAACCCAGGAAAAAAACTTGGTACCTGAAGTGTTAATGGAAGGGGATTCCCCTTCCAAACACTAGAAACTACTCCTTCCTCTCCCCTCCTTCCATCTTCCACACATCAACAACTCTTCAATAAAGGTAAGTGTCAAGTTATTACTGTTTTATGCACTTTATATCTCCTCCTTTTCTGTGTAATTTAATGTGGAAACAATATTTATTTAAATACTTCTGGGTGTCTGAAATGGATTAATTGAATTTCCATTACGTATTTCTTATGGGGAAAATATATTCGGAGTTCGTAATATTCGGTGTTCGGAGCGCCCTCTGGAAGGGAATAATTACGAGCTCCGGGGGTCCACCGTACTGTAATTTTTATAAAATAATTCAAAACTTTAATTATTCACTACTAAACTTCTCTACTAGACCTATTAAACTATATAGCATTACCTATTAATACTCAATTCTCTTGTACTCGCTATAACTCGCCTAATGACCATTTAATCTGTTATAGCCTAATTAATCTTAAGTTATTTTTAAGTTTGCCCGAAATGCTCTGCATACAAGGGACTTTTGGCATGGACACTCAACTATTATATTCCTTTGTACAACTATGTATCATGTCAAAATAAAATATTATTATTATTATTATTACTGCCTTCTCTATCACTAAGGAGCTGTCAGTTTGCCATATATAGGCTTATTTTTGTAACTAGTATTTTTAGTAG
The DNA here is from genome assembly GCA_009830355.1 of Cherax destructor. Classification (NCBI taxonomy): domain Eukaryota; kingdom Metazoa; phylum Arthropoda; class Malacostraca; order Decapoda; family Parastacidae; genus Cherax; species Cherax destructor. The sequence goes on from WNWK01005317.1 coordinate 70,926, forward strand.
TGTGCCCTGTTATTTAGATTTACATACTGTACATAAAAACAGACATTGTTTATATGTACAGAGTTGCACACACGAACACATGACATACATACACATACTGTACATACATTTATATACTATACAGTGGTACCTCTACTTACAAGCAGCTCCCCACTCAACAATTATGTAAGTGTATTTTTGTAGGTGCTTTTGTAAGTGTATTTTTGGGGGTCTGAAATGGATTAATCTAATTTTTATTATTTCTTATGGAAAAAAATTTCTTCGCTATCGGCACTTGAATAGCCGTCTGGAATGAATTTTGCTCGTAAGTAGAGGTACCATTGTATATTCCCCAGGGGATTCCTAATTATATATCCCAGGAAAGGATGGCTCGCTGTTATTTGTGCTACTCGTCCCGCCCGCGGAGCCTTAAGGGGAGGGGTAACCGTCTCCCGCAGCGCGCGGCTCGCGAGCGAAAAAATATTTGAAAAAATATGAAAATTGCGTTATTGGTATAGAAAAATAACTTTACTCTCTGGGAACACAATGGTACCAGAATCAATGTTCTACGACGTTTCTACAAGGAATTACAGCCATTTATATCATGTATGGTGACATCGGCGCCACCAACATGACTGCTTGCATCTCATATTTTTTTTCGTTTTTTTTCCAATTTTTTATTGCTATTTCTTGTATTATTCATTCTAATTGCATAACTGACTATTTGGCACCATATGACTGTCGGCGGGGTTTATGCGAAGAGCTCCAGCCAAACAGGAATGGGATCACGATTCCCGCTCTTGTGACTCCCGACTCGTGAGAATTTTTTTTTTATTTCGCTAATATCTAAAATGACTAAATATACACTATACAAGACATATAAACATGATATATACACTAGAACTAATAAAATAGGACATAATATGGCGACTCTATTTCAAGATTATCAAAATAAAATTACTTTCCTTCCATGTATATCGTCTTCTATGACACTGAGTAACATTTTATTAAGAGAAAACAGTGTTTTGGAAGGGATAACAACACTAGATCACCAGCAAACACTAAAACAGCAGCGATTTTCAAAAAAAAATACAGTGGTACCTCGACTTACGATGGTCCCCAAACTCACCCTTTTATGTAAGTTTATTTTTTTAAATGCTTTTGTAAGTGTAATTTTGGGGGTCTAAAAGGACTAGTCTATTTTACAACATTTCTTAAGGAGATAAATTCGTTTGGTAATGGCACTTGAACAGCATTCTGGAATGAAAAAATATCGTAAGTCGAGGTACCACTGTATTTCCGAGACCGGAGACGTTTTGCGCGCTATCTCGGAAGTAAGTTATTGACTTATTTGATGAACTCCACCATTTATAATTGAAGTAAATGCAATAATATTGACAGGAATCATAAAACAATCATAGTTTTACAGTGTGACAGAAGGAATTTGCAATATTCCAAATATTTTTGGATTTGAGTGGGAGTAAAGGGCAAGATATTTTGCATATACGTAACAAAAACTGAGGAACTATATTTTTTTGTAGAATAACTAGAGATAATTACACGAATACCTTCCATGAGAAAATCGCACTAGCATTGTTATATACAGTGGTACCCCGACTTACGATATTTTTTCATTCCAGAATGCTGTTCAAGTGCCATTACCAAACGAATTTATCTCCATAAGAAATGATGTAAAATAGACTAGTCCTTTTAGACCCCAAAAATTACACTTACAAAAGCATTTAAAAAAATAAACTTACATAAAAGGGTGTGTTTGGGGACCATCGTAACTCGGGGTACCACTGTACGTACCAAGTCTCAAATCCACCTTTCGTTGTGGCCTGCGGAGCCTTAAACTGGTTCTGCTTCTGGTCTGTCTCTTATTTTTTTGTACTACTTAATTTATAATGTACATTTTACATTCTTACTAACCACATTTCTCTTCTTATTTTATAGTATGTCCCCCTTATACATACAGTAGAATCCCCGTATGCACGAATTCGGTTTCTGTGGCTTCAGTTATCCACGGTTTACCATTGCCCAAAAATAATCCTTAATTTTGATTAATAATGGTTACAAAGCACAAAAGTAGTGATGGTTGCAGTTGTTGAAAGCCTAAGAGAAGCCGTGAAGTGCTTCCCATTAGTGAAAAAGTGCTAATTCTCCTCTTATTGTGCATAATTTATCAATTAACCTTTAAACTGCCCAAATGTATATCTACGTTAGTACCGCTAACGCTCCAAACGTAGATCTACATTTTATTTTTCCTGTCTTCAAATTTGGCGCAATAGGCCTGATAGGCCTAGACGTGAGAGAATGGGTATGCACATTCACCGTGCGCAGTATGAAAAAAATCGGGAACGCCGCAGTACCACATGGTAGCACCAGTTAGTTTTAGCTCCATCTTGGGTCAACATCATGGCAAACCCCAGTGATTCACTCACGCCTCATCGTATTAACACTCTTATTCGAGGAAAGTGATACAGAACGCAAGTTTAGTGGATTTGACACTGATATGGCCACTAATGATCAAGGAATTAGTGAAAATATTGACAATAACCCAGATGACCCTCAGCCCAGCTCCTCTGGGGTGGCTAGTGTTACTACCCAAAGGCAACTACAGTCAACCCCCGGTTCTCGTTATTAATCCGTTCCAGAGGGCCCGTCGATCACCGGTTTGGTCGAACTCCGATTCTATTTTCCCCATGTAGCATGAATGCTACACTCCCTGCATGAATGCTACACTCCCTGCATGCCTGCTACACTCCCTGCATGCCTGCTACACTCCCTGCATGCCTGCTACACTCCCTGCATGCCTGCTACACTCCCTGCATGCCTGCTACACTCCCTGCATGCCTGCTACACTCCCTGCATGCCTGCTACACTCCCTGCATGCCTGCTACACTCCCTGCATGCCTGCTACACTCCCTGCATGCCTGCTACACTCCCTGCATGCCTGCTACACTCCCTGCATGCCTGCTACACTCCCTGCATGCCTGCTACACTCCCATCTCTGCACTTCATGCCTGCTACACTCCCTGCATGCCTGCTACACTCCCTGCATGCCTGCTACACTCCCTGCATGAATGCTACACTCCCTGCATGAATGCTACACTCCCTGCATGAATGCTACACTCCCTGCATGAATGCTACACTCCCTGCATGAATGCTACACTCCCTGCATGAATGCTACACTCCCTGCATGAATGCTACACTCCCTGCATGAATGCTACACTCCCTGCATGAATGCTACACTCCCTGCATGAATGCTACACTCCCTGCATGAATGCTACACTCCCTGCATGCCTGCTACACTCCCTGCATCCCTGCTACACTCTTTACCACAGGCTTGGCACTAGGAGCTTTCTTGGGGCCCATGGTGGCTTATTTAGCAGTTGCAAGCACTAAAAACAGTGGAATAATGAAAATATACTGGTATGAATGCGTGGGTGGCGTGGGTGGTGGTCGCTCTCGCTTGTAAACAATAGCACACTGACGCTCCATGGAGTGCCCGGGCCCAGCTGGGCCACGCGTATGCGTCCGGGACGAATAGCCAACTCCGAGCGGATCGGCTAATACCGAGCCAAAATTCTCATAAAAAAAAAACTGTCGAACACTGATTTGGACGACCTCCGATGCCGTCGAGCACCGGGAGTTGACTGTATAGTGGACCCCTGAAGTTCGTAATTAATCTGTTCCAGAGGGCACTCCGAACACCGAATATTACGAACTCCGAAATGTATATTTTCCCCATAAGAAATAATGGAAATAAAATTAATCCGTTCCAGACACTCAAAAGTATTAAAATAAATTCTTTTTGTACAACAAATATGCATTAAATTACACAGAAAACAATGAGACATAAGAAATAAACCGTAATAACATGTCACTTACCTTTATTGAAGAGTTGTTGATGTGTGGAAGATGGGAGGAGGGGAGAGGATGGAGGAGTTGCTAGTGTTTGGAAGGTGAATCCCCTTCCATTAACACTTCAGGTACCAATTCTTTTTCTGGGGTTACTTCCCTTCTTTGTTTTTTAATGCCACTAGGACCAGGTTGAGAGTCATTGACCCCTGTCTGACAAAATAACTGTCCAGGGAGCTCTGTATCTGGCGTTCCTTTAAAACTACTTTATCTTGCACATATCCACAGCAAAATACACTTATTGATATCTGTGATTCCCCTTAATTTGCACAGGACTAACCAAAATTCTAATACAACTATTGCTTCATAATTCTTAAGCTAGTCATAAGTTTGCCTAAGACACTCCAATATAGAAACTGTATTATGCCAATACATCACCTTTACTATTAATATATAAACTAATTGTTAAATTCTTAAACTAATTGTTAAATTCTTAAATGTTTAAATTCCAGTACCTCAATTTTGTAAACCTAGTTAATCACTACAATCATAAGACTGCCTGAAAAGCCTAGGCATACCTAGGCATATTATTGGCCATCTTGTAATATCTACTTCATAAAATGTATAATTATAAGTACACCCCACTTTGTATATTACTAGAAATAAAGAATTTGAATTTGAATCCCTGAAGTGGGACACCACAGTCTCATTGTACATGTTGCCAGCACGGCCTGCAACAGCTTTGTTAGGGTGATAATGCTCCATAAATCTTTGCAAGTCACTCCACTTGGCACACATCTCCTTAATCTTTGAAGGCAACATCCTCCATATCTCTTCCTCCTCCTCTGAATCACTTTCCTGAGCTGTGGTCTGTTTCTGTTGCAGATGAAGCTCTTGCAGATCTGCAGTGGTTAGCTCTTCATTGTGGTCTTCCACCAACTCTTCCATATCCTCGCAAGTAACCTCCAACCCAATGGACTTCCCCAGTGCCACAATTTTTTCCACAACAGGCTCAGGGCCCTGAGGCTCAGCCCCAAACCCTTCAAAATCCCTCTCTGGGACACAGTCTGGCCACAGTTTTCTCCAAGCAGAGTTCAAAGTCCTGGTGCTCACTTCCTCCCAAGCCTTCCCTATATGGTTTATACAATTGAGGATATTGAAGTGATCTTTCCAGAACTCTCTTAGGGTCAAAGCAGTGTCTGAGGTTATGTCAAAGCACTTTTGAAACATTGCTTTGGTGTACAGTTTTTTGAAGTTACAAATGACCTGCTGGTCCATGGGCTGGAGGAGAGGAGTGGTATTAGGGGGAAAGAACTTCACTTTGATGAACTTAAAATCCTCCACAATTTGCTCTTCCAAGTCTAGAGGATGACCAGGAGCATTGTCCATTACCAGGAGGCACTTAAGTGGCAATTTATTTTCCAGGAGGTATTGCTTCACACTGGGGCCAAACACTTCATTGAACCAATCAAGGAAAATTTTCCTCGTGACCCATGCCTTATTGTTAGACTTCCACATCACACACAAATTAGCCTTGGCAACACTGTACTTCTTGAACACTGGAATTTTCAGAGTGATACACGAGTAAAGGCTTCACTTTGAAATCCCCACTAGCATTAGCACACAATATAAGAGTTAGCCTGTCTTTCATAGGCTTGTGTCCTGGCAGTGCCTTTTCCTCCTGTGTAATGTAGGTCCTGTTTGGCAGTTTCTTCCAAAACAGGCCTGTTTCGTCACAATTAAACTCTTGTTTGGGTTTAAATCCTCCAGCCTCTACATAGCATTTAAATTCATGCACATATTTTTCAGCAGCAAGTTTGTCTGAACTAGCTGCCTCACCATGCCTTATCACACTGTGTATGCCACTACACTTCTTAAATCTGCCAAACCAACCTTTGCTGGCTTTAAATTCGTTCACTTCAGCACTCTTTGCAGGCATTTTCTTAACGAGATCACCATGCAATTGCCCTGTGTAACACTATCTCCTGTTAATTCTTTCTCGGTGATCCACACATACGACAAAGTCTCAACATCTTCCAGTATTTGCGATCTCTGTTTTGTGACCATACTTAAAAGATTAAATAGTCCCTGGCTAACCCCCAGCATACTCAAGTCCATTAATATAAAGCACCTATATGAAAAACAGTACAGAATGGGACAAATATCAAGAGAACAAACAAAACGCTACTCATCAAACCTAACGAGTCTGATAAGAAGGTCAAAAAACTGTACTATGAGAACAGATTACATAACTTAAAAGGTGATATAAAAAAGACCTGGAAAACCCTATCTGAAATTCTAGGAACAAAAAAGATATCCACAAACAGAACAATCAAACTAACAAAACCAGATGAACCCCTACTCCCACCTATTGAAACAGCAAACAAACTCAATGATTTCTTCTCCACCATAGGTAAAAAGCTGGCAAGCAAAATCCCAAGTTCTAATACTCCACCTAACGACTATCTCACTGGCACCTATCCGAACACACTATTCCTAGCCCCAACCAACCCAATAGAAGTTTCACTTATAATCAACACATTAAAAACAAAGCAGGTGACCTAAATAACTTACCACCTTATATATACAAAAAGCCTCTCAAGTTCTCTCACCAATTATTGCAACACTTTTTAACAAATCCATTGAATCCTCTACCTTCCCATCAATACTCAAAATAGCGAGGGTCACCCCAATACATAAGGGAGGAGATCAAGCAGACCTGAATAACTACAGGCCGATATCTAACTTACCCCTTCTCTCCAAAATCTTTGAAAAATTAATTCATAGACAAATATATTCCTACCTCACCTCCAACAACGTACTCAACCACTGTCAATTTGGATTCAGGCCTAATAAAAAAACAAATGATGCCATTATACACATGTTAGAAATAATTTACACCGCCCTTGAGAAAAAAAGAAATCCCAGTGGGAATCTTCATTGATTTACGTAAAGCTTTTGATACAGTTGACCATGATCTGTTACACTTAAAATTATCGCACTATGGTATAAGAGGACACTCCCTAAACTACCTATAATCATACCTTAGCAACAGAAGCCAATATGTGTACACAAATGGAGCTAGCTCCACCGCGCAAACTATTACCGTAGGTGTCCCACAGGGAAGTGTTCTTGGCCCACTACTCTTTCTCATTTACATTAATGACCTACCAAATGCATCTCAACTACTCAAACCCATACTTTTTGCAGATGACACTACATACGTTATCTCTCACCCAAGCCCAGACACACTAGCCAACACTGCAAATACTGAATTGCAGAAAATATCTACCTGGATGATGACCAACAAACTTACTCTCAATATTGATAAAACCTATTTTATCCAGTTTGGGAACAGAGCTACAAACACACCACTTAACATAATGATAAACGGGTCCCCTATCTCAAAACTCACAGAGGGAAAATTCTTAGGAATCCATCTTGACAGTGGCCTCAAATTTCAAACACATATACAACAAATCTCCAAGAAAGTCTCAAAGACCGTGGGAATACTATCCAAGATACGGTACTATGTTCCACAACCAGCTCTCCTTACCCTATATCACTCACTCATTTACCCCTACCTCACCTATGGAATCTGCGCATGGGGCTCTACATCAATAACTCATCTCAGACCACTAATAACACAACAAAAGGCAGCAGTTAGAATGATAACAAATTCTCACTCCAGGCAACATACTCCACCAATATTCAAAAACCTAAACTTACTCACAATACAAGACATCCATACTTTTTACTGTGCCTATTACATACATAGAACACTCTATGCAAATATTAACCCACCACTCAAACTTCTCCTTACTAATTTTAACAGGACACATGACCATAACACTAGACACAGATCACTCCTTGATGTTCCCCGTGTCCACCTAACACTATGTAAAAACTCAATGCATATAAAAGGCACGAAAAATTGGAATTCATTACCTGTCATTGCCAAAGAAACCCTACCTGTACCCCAATTCAAAACGATGCTAAAAAACCACCTTCTCACCCAAAGCTAATTGCTCCATATCAAACATTCCCAGCAAAGTAGAATAATCACTTAACGTAAAACCTGACTAATCAATTGAATGTAATGTATGAATGAACGAATGAATGAATGTAAAACCTGTTATGAATAATACATACTTAGCTAATTATTTCCACAACACTTACATTATAATGACCACGTAAACTAACTGCAATGCAATTAATTGTTTTAAATTGTTATTTTTTTTTTTTTTTTATTAACACATCGGCCGATTCCCACCAAGGCAGGGTGGCCCGAAAAAGAAAAACTTTCATCATCATTCACTCCATCACTGTCTTGCCAGAAGGGTGCTTTACACTACAGTTATAAAACTGCAACATTAACACCCCTCCTTCAGAGTGCCGGCACTGTACTTCCCATCTCCAGAACTCAAGTCCGCCTGCCGTTTCCTGAATCCTTCATAAATGTTACTTTGCTCACACTCCAACAGCACGTCAAGTATTAAAACCATATGCCTCCATTCACTCCTATCAAATACGCTCACACATGCTTGCTGGAAGTCCAAGCCCCTCGCACACAAAACTTCCTTTACCCTCCTCCAACCTTTCCTAGGCCGACCCCTACCCCGCCTTCCCTCCACTACAGATTTATACACCTCGAAGTCACTCTGTCTCGTTCCATTCTCTCTACATGTCCAAACCACCTCAACAACCCCTCCTCAGCTCTCTGAACAATCGTTTTGGTAATCCCGCACCTCCTCCTAATTTCCAAACTCCCAATTCTCTGCATTATATTCACACCACACATTGACCTCAGACATGACATCTCCACTGCCTCCAGCCTTCTCTCGTTGCAACATTCATCACCCATGCTTCACACCCATATAAGAGCGTTGGTATAACTATACTCTCATACATTCCCTCTTTACTTCCATGGACAAGGTTCTTTGTCTCCACAGACTCCGAAGTGCTCCACTCACCCTTTTCCCCTCATCAATTCTATGATTCACCTCATCCTTCATAGACCCATCCGCCGACATGTCCACTCCCAAATATCTGAATACATTCACCTCCTCCATACTCTCTCCTCCAATCTGATATCCAATCTTTCGTCACCTATTCTTTTTGTTCTCCTCATCACCTTACTTCTTCCTATATTCACTTTCAATTTTCTTCTTTACACACCCTACCAAATTCATCCACCAACCTCCGCAGCTTCTCTTCAGAATCTCCCAAAAGCACAGTGTCATCAGCAAAAGCAACTGTGACAACTCCCACTTTGTATTTGTCTTTATCTTTTAGCCCAACACCTCTTGCCAAGACCCTGCATTCACTTCTCTTACAACCCCATCTATAAATATATTGAACAACCACGGTGACATCACACATCCTTGTCTAAGGCCCACTTTTACTGGGAAATAGTCCCCTTCCCTCCTACACACTCTAACCTGAGCCTCACTATCCTCATAAAAACTCTTCACTGCTTTCAGTAACCTTCCTCCTATTCCATACACCTGCAACATCTGCCACATTGCCCCCTATCTACCCTATCATACGCCTTTTCCAAATCCATAAATGCCACAAAACATCTTTACCCTTATCCAAATACTGTTCACCTATATGTTTCACTGTAAACACTTGGTCTACACACCCCTACCTTTCCTAAAGCCCCTTGTTCATCTGCTATCCTGCTTTCTGTTTTACTCTTAATTCTTTCAATAATAACTCTACCATACACTTTACCAGGTACACTCAACAGACTTATTCCCCTATAATTTTTGCACTCTCTTTGTCCCCTTTGCCTTTATACAAAGGAACAATACACGCTCTCTGCCAATCCCTAGGTACCTTACCCTCTTCCATACATTTATTAAATAATAGCACCAACCACTCCAAAATTATATCCCCACCTGCTTTTAACATTTCTATCTTTATCCCATCAATCCCAGCTGCCTTACCCCTTTCATTCTACCCACTGCTTCACGAACTTCCCCTACACCCACAACTGGCTCTTCCACACTCCTACAAGATGTTATTCCTCCTTGCCCTACACACGAAATCACAGCTTCCTGTCTTCATCAACATTTAACAAATCCTCAAAATATTCTCTCCATCTTCCCGATACCTCTAACTCTCCATTTAATAACTCTCCTCTCCTATTTTTAACTGTCAAATCCATTTGTTCTCTAGGCTTCCTCAACTTATTAATCTCATTCCAAAACTTTTTCTTATTTTCAACAAAATTTGCTGATAACATCTCACCCACTCTCTCATCTGCTCTCTTTTTACATTGCTTCACCACTCTTTAACCTCTCTTTTTCTCTCCATATACTCTTCCCTCCTTGCATCACTTCTACTTTGTAAAAACCTCTCATATGCTAACTTTTTCTCCCTTACTACTCTCTTTACATCATCATTCCACCAATCGCTCCTCTTCCTCCCGCACCCACTCGCCTGTAACCACAAACTTCTGCTGAACACTCTAACACTACATTTTTAAATCTACCCCATACATTTTCGACCCCATTTCCTACACTCTCACTAGCCCATCTATCCTCCAATAGTTGTTTATATCTTACCCTAACTGCCTCCTCTTTTAGTTTATAAACCTTCACCTCTTTTACTTACTGATTCTATTTTCCTTGTATCCCATCTACCTTTACTCCCACTGTAGCTATAACTAAAAAGTGATCTGATATATCTGTAGCCCCTCTATAAACATGTACATCCTGAAGTCTACTCAACAGTCTTTTATCTACCAATACATAGTCTAACAAACTACTGTCATTACGCCCTACATCATATCTTGTATACTTATTTATCCTCTTTTTCTTAAAATATGTATTACCTATAACTAAACCCCTTTCTATACAAAGTTCAATCAAAGGGCTCCCATTATCATTTACACCTGGCACCCCAAACTTACCTACTACACCCTCTCTGCATGTTTCTCCCACTTTAGCATTTAGGTCCCCTACCACAATTACTCTCTCATTTGGTTCAAAAGTTCCTATACATTCGCTTAACATCTCCCAAAATCTCTCTCTCTCCTCTACACTCCTCTCTTCTCCAGGTGCATACACGCTTATTATGACCCACTTTTCGCATCCGACCCTTATTTTAATCCACATAATCCTTGAATTTACACATTTATATTCCTCTTTTCCTTCCATAACTGATCCTTCAACATTATTGCTACCCTTCCTTAGCTCTAACTCTCTCAGATACTCCGACTTAATCCCATTTATTTCTCCCCACTGAAACTCGCCTACCCTTCAGCTTTGTTTCGCTTAGGGCCAGGACATCCAACTTCTTTTCATTCATAACATCGGCAATCATCTCTTTCTTATCATCCGCACTACATCCACGCACATTCAGACAACCCAATTTTATAAAGTTTTCTTCTTCTCGTTTTTAGTAGATTTGTACAGGAGAAGGGGTTACTAGCCCATTGCTCCCGGCATCTTAGTCGCCTCATACGACACGCATGGCTTACGGAGGAAAGATTCTTTCCACTTCCCCATGGACAATAGAGAAAATAAAAGAACAAGAGCTATTAAGAAAAGAAGAAAAACCTAGATGTGTGTATGTATATATATGCATGTGTATGCCAGTGTAGTGTGACCTAAAGTGTAAGTAGAAGTAGCTAGATATACCTGTTTTCCAGCGTGTTTATGAGACAGAAAAAAGACACCAGCAATCCTACCATCATGTAAAACAGTTTCAGGTTTCTGTTTCACAGTCACCTGGCAGGACGGTAGTACCTCCCTGGGTGGTTGCTGTCTACCAACCTACTACTACTAATTTTATAAATTATCAACCATAATTTTTTACCATGTAGTCTACTATTAAATAGTCCTAAGAATGCCCGCAATGCACAGCATATTAGGGGCTTTTGGCATGTACATCTCATTTATACCTATGTATCATGCCTACCTAACTATGTATCATTGTACCATGTCTAAATAAACTATTATTATTATTAGTATTATTACGTATGTGTTCCTGTGAGACAGAGACAGATAGAGACAAAGAGACAGATAGATACAGACACAGACGGAGATAGAGACAGTCAATCAGATACCCAGCTGGCCAGCCTGCCGACATCACTTTCCACTTAACCCTTAAATGGTCCACATGTATATTTACGTTAGCACTGCTACTGCCCCAAACGTATATTTACGTTTTATTTTTCCTGCCTCCAAATTTGGCACAAATGGCCTGAGATGCCTGGTCAGCATAGAATGGGTCTTAACACTCGGTGTGCTGGATTGTGTCCAACAGAGGGATTTTGAAGGGTTTGAGGCTGACCCTGACCCTCTGCCTGTTGTGGAAGGTATTGTGGCATTGGGCAAGTCCCTGGGGTTGGAGGTGAGTGGCGAGAATGTGGAAGAGTTGGTGGATGACAACAGGGAAGAGCTAACCACTGAAGAGGTGCAAGAGCTTCATCTGCAACAGCATCAGACCACAGTAGAGGAACTTGCTTCACAGGAGGAGGAAGATGGAGTGGATGAGGTGCCTTCTTCACAGATTAAGGAGATTTGTTCAAAGTGGAATGATGTGCAAAGTTTCGTTGAAAAATATCACCCTGAGCAAGCTGAAATAAGCCATCTATACAACAAGTTCAGTGACAGAGCCATATTCCACTTCAGGGACATCTGAAAGAGGCTCCAGAAACAGAGAATTGTGGACAGTTATTTTGTGAGACAGGATTCCAGTGACTCTCAAGCTGGTCCTAGTGGCATTAAAAGAAAAAGAAGGGAAGTAACCCCAGAGAGGGCTTTGATACCTAAAGTCCTTATGGAGGGATTCCCCTTCCAAACACTAAGCCCTTCCTCACTCCTCCCTATCTTCCAGATGCCAGCAAGTCTCTTTAATAAAGGTAAGTAAATGTTATTTTAAATGTTTATTTAATTGTTTATTTATAAATTTCATATTGTATGTAGTATTTATGTGTTGTGTGTATGTAAAACTATAGTTATTCCCTATAAATTGTATTTTTTGTGAATATTTTTGGGTGTCTGGAACGGATTAATTATAATAATAATAATATTTTTATTTCATTGCAAGTTACAAGTATACATAGGTGTTGGTAGTTACAATTATAAAACTGAAATGCAAGGAGAGCCACTGGCATGCCATGGCATTAGGGGCAGCTTAGTCTAAAGACTTATTCACTATGTACATAATACTAGAGAAATTGATTGAGTTTATTCTAGTTATATATTTTATTTCAAATTACAATATGGTAATACTATACTATTAAAAAGACAATACTAGAGTAATTGGTTGAGTTTATTCTAGTTGTATATTTTATTTCAAATTACAATATGTTGATGCTATACTAGTAAAATAACAATACTAGAGAAATTTATTGAGTTTCTTCTAGTTGTATATTTTATTTCAAATTACAATATGATGATACTATACTATTAAAATGACAATATGATGATATGAAATTGCAACAAGTGTTACTATACTATTAAAGTGACAATATGATGATATGAAATTGCAACAATTGTTAAGGAGGATGATAATATAAAACTGAGATTATCTTAAGGAAAATAAAATTGAGTTTGAAAGTAGTTTCAGTATGAGTATTTAATTTAGGGTGAGTAGGTGATTTTTGAGAAGAGTCTTAAATTGATTTTCAGACAAGGTTAACTTAATATTTACTGGTAATGAATTCCAGATTCTGGGGCCCTTTATGTGCATAGAATTTTTACATTGGTTGGTATGGACTCGGGGTATGTCAAAAAGTGATCTGTGTCTTGTGTTGTGGTCGTGGGACCTATTAAAGTTGTTGAGGAGAATTTTGAGCGGAGGGTTGATATTAGCATGTAGAGATTTATGTATGTAGTAGGCACATGAATAGGTATGAATGTTTTTTACGGTGAGTAGTTTTATTTCTTATGGGAAATATTAGTTCGACTTTCGGCCAGTTCGAGTTGAGGCCTAGCTCCTGGAACGGATTAGGGCCGAACCTCGGGGGTCCACTGTACTGTTAAGCTTTTCTAGATTTTTTTTCCTACCTCCACCACAACGATGATATTTTTCACTATGGTTGACTGGATGATAAAAGGTCTTATGTTGTTGTATACATTCACTGCCAACTCACAACTCGACACTGTTTATCGTATTTCTACCAAGCTGTACACTTTACGTATTTCCTCAAGATTGTGCACCTATTCGTATTTCAATAGAAATTTTTTTTACCAATGGTATCACTAGATTTAGGTCAGGTACACTAGCAGGTTTAGAAGATTATTAATACAGCTGACCTGTGTGGTAGGGTCCTGGCGACTGCTGGCAACTGATTACAAACATGAAACTCTTTAGGCCTAACACTTCAGCCTTAATTTTCACCTTAGCATTTATTATCTTAGCTGTATACTACAGTACCACTGTGATATTCACTATAACATTATATCTACACCCTATTTTCAGGGAGACTTTCTTCCCTCTGACAAAATTTGTTCTATTTTGTTATTTCACATGGCACTTAAGCCTATAGTTCCCACTGTATATAGTTTTTTATATTATTGACTAATGAGACTATGACTAGTTTTTTTATGTTTATCATATTTGGCTGTTGTTGGGATATATTAGGGAAAGGTGTTTTTTTATGGTTGTTTTGAAGATGCTGTCAGTGAGAGAGAGATTGGAGATTTCTGGCAGGGCATTCTAGATTTTGGATCCTTTTATGCACAGAGTTTTTACAAAGATTAAGCATGATATGGGGTATGTCATAGACTTTTGTGTCTAGTATTATGTCTATGGGTTCTGTTGCAACTATTAAGGAAGTACTTCAGGTCAGGATTAATATCCAAATTTATTGTTCAGTATATGCAGAACGCACAGTAGTAAGAGTGAATGTTTTGTATAGTAAGTAGAGTCAGGTCTTTGAAGCCGTACAAAGGTTCAGAGGTACATAGCATCATTATCATATACACAACCTACATTCACAAGATATATAGCTTATTTATATAACCTAGTGTCCACCTACCTTCACAAGGTACATAGCATCATTATACATATAACCTAGTGTCCACCTACCTTCACAAGGTACATTGCATCATTATACATATAACCTAGTGTCCACCTACCTTCACACGGTACATAGCTTCTTCATCATTCTCAAGACGAGGAACTTTCTCAAACGTGACTCCTCCCGGGACCTTCTCATAGACCAACTCATAGAGTTCTCTGACACAGTTGATGGGAATGTCTGTCAGGTGTTTATTTAATGTATCACCCATCATTACCTTTATTACTTCCCAGGTTTCCTGAGGAAAAAATTTAAAACGTACACTACATACAATAATCTCTCATAAAGATCCTCTATATAATGATTTTTTTTGTAAATACGAAGGAAAACCTTATCCAAAAACTGAACAGCTGCATTATGAAGGCCTTTCAAAGTGCTATCAATCTTTACAATTACATTTATGATATTAACCCTTTCAAGGTCTGTTCCATAGATCTACGGCATGAGCTCAGCTCACTCAGATAACCTGTGAGTGGTAAATATGGTCCTAAATATGAGAGAGTACATCTATGTGGTAAGTGTGCAACACATAAAACAAATCCTGCAGCACGCAGTGCATAATGAGAGAAAAAAACTGCGACTGTAATTTTGGATTAAAACAGAGACTTTGCGGTGTTTTTTTGTATGTTTTTTACAGTTGTAGTATTCGCAATTTCTTGGTCTCATTTGATAGAATGGAAGATATATTACAGAAATAGAGATGATTTTAATTGGTTTTAGTACTGAAAATGGCTTGAAACAGCTCAAAGTAGCAGAAATGTTCAATTTTTGCCATTGTTCAAGAGTAAACAAATGAGGTCACGCGTCTAATACACATCACCTGGTGGGTCTAATATATGTTCACAAATGTGGTGATATTATTTATACAATTATTACAACATTGCATAAGAGTAAATCTTCTATTTTTTGGTGTGAATAAAAATTCATTATGTGAACAAAAAATAAAAATGGAATTCATTTGTAAAGCTTGAAAACGTAACTAATGAACAGAGGAAATGTTAGTTTAGTGTCAGGAATGCCTGCATTGTTTATTCTGAACCCTATTTTGAAATTGGAATAAATTGGCCAAATTACCAATTTCCGATCACTTTATTGGGTAGTTGAAACAGTTGACTTGGCGATTTCTTGTGCTCAATTCAAATTCAAATGATTATTTCTCTGTAAAGATTACAATGTGGGGTTTACATATTATAAAATACTGGTTACAATGTGTGGTTTACAAAGAGGGCCACTATTATGCCTAGCATGACTAGGCATTTCGGGCAGACTAATAATAATTCTAACTCTATATTGATACAGGATATGGAGCATATTGATATTAAAGCTAGGTAACTGCATTACAGTTTGTAAATTTAGCAATGAGAATGGTTTTGTCTTGGCACGATACACAGTTTCTATTAAAGCTCCTATATTGGAGTATCTCAGGCAAACTTATGACTAGTTTAAGATTTATTAGGCAATAATACACACACAACCCGCACATATAAAAAGAGAGGAGCTTTGTAAATGGTCCAAGTCGGGCCGAAATGTCGTCGTAGCTCCTCTCTTTTTATATGTGCGGGTTGTGTGTGTATTGTTCCAGTCACGGTATTGTGCCTTTTTTGTTATTTATTAGGCAATAACTTTATTCAAAATTTTATGTTTACAGTCATTTGGGTGAGTGCAAGTGCAAATTGGGGGGAATCACAGATATCGAGAGTAGGTCTAGTTTGTTTTTTATGTTTGCATGATACAAGTAAGAGAATAGGTGGTTTTCATGTAGTTAGCTGACGGTATGGTGTCAGGGAGATAAGATGTTTTTTAACAGTAGTTTTGAAAGTGATGGTTGTGTCTGCAGTTCTAGAGTTTTCAGGCAGGGAGTTCCAGATTTTAGGCCCTTTAACGAACATTGAATTTTTGTATAGGTTTAGCCGGACACAGGGAATGTCATAGAGATTTTTGTGCCTGGTGTTGTGCCTGTGGGTCCTGTCACAACTATCAAGAAACTGTTTTAGTTCAGGGTTAATACTGGAATTTATGATTCTGTAAATATAGGTTGGACAGTAGTAAGTGTGGATGTTCTGTACAGTGAGTAAGTTTACATCTTTGAAGAGTGGAGGGGATGTGTTGCCTAGTATTGGATTGCATGATAATTCTTACTACGGCTTTTTGTTTGGTTACTATTGGATTTAGGTGTGTTGATGCTGTTGATCCCCAAGCACAAATAGCATAGGTGAGGTAGGGATAGACGAGTGAATAGTATAGTGTGAGTAGGGCTGATTGCGGTACATAGTAATGTATCTTAGAGAGGATCCCAACCGTTATGGATACATACTTTGTTTGCTATGTCTTGGATATGGGTGCTGAAATTTAGGTTGCTGTCAAGGTGTAGGCCCAGAAATTTGCCCTTATTATGTTTAGCAATAAGAGTGTTGTCAATCATAATGTTCAGTTGCGCAACACCTGTTCTGTTACCAAACATAATATAGAAGGTTTTGTCAGTATTAAGTGTAAGTTTATTGCCAGTCATCCAGGTTGATATTTTTAGTAGCTCTTCATTAACAATGGTGTTGAGTGAGGCAAGATTTGGTGGGAGATGACAAGTCGTGTCGTCAGTAAACCACGGCCTTAATGGTGACATATTGATACCTGTTAGTAAGGCAGGATTTGAAATACAGTGGACCCCCGGATTCCGTCATTATTTCGTTCCAGATAATTTTTAAAGGGGTGGACCGATAAGCCTGCGGAAGGCCTCGGTCAGATGACCAAAAGCTCCAACAGCGGGTCATCATCTGACTAAGACCCGTGTCAGGAAACACCTGTCCGGTGTCCTGACAAACCTACCCTAACCTAACCTAAAGAGAATTGGTTTCAGGTGTTGTGATACGTTGGGAAGATCATTGATGTATAATTGAAGAGCAGGGGACCAAGGACACTTTCCTGTGGCACTCCAGTATCAAGTGGTCGTGTAGATGAGGTTGTGTCCTTAATGGTGACGTATTGATACCTGTTAGTAAGGCAGGATTTGAAATACAGTGGACCCCCGGATTACGTCATTATTTCGTTCCAGAATGCTGTTCAAGTGCCGTTACCAAACGAATTTGTTCCCATAAGGAATAATGTAAATTAGATTAGTCCTTTTAGACCCCTAAAAATACACTTACAAAAGCACTTACAAAAATACACTTACATAATTGTTCAAGTTTGGAGAATAACGTAAACCGGGGGTCCACTGTATATAAGTGCGTGCCTCTTATATCATAATGGTTCATCAAGAACTGCAAGAAGCCCCTATCACATGCTTTTAACATCCTATGGAGAGGGAGCATGGACAATGGGGTCGTCCCGCAGTTACTAGAAACAACAGACAGCCCCACTCCACAAAGGGGGCAGTAAAGCAATAGCAAAGAACTACAGACCAATAGCGCTAACGTCCCATATCATAAAAATCTTTGAAAGGGTTCTAAGAAGCAAGATCGCCACTCATCTAGATACCCATCAATTACACAACCCAGGGCAGCATGGGTTTAGAGCAGGTCGCTCCTGTTTGTCCCAACTACTGGACCACTACGACAAGGTTCTGGATGCTCTAGAAGACAAACAAAATGCAGATGTTATATACACAGACTTTGCAAAAGCCTTTGACAAGTGTGACCATGGTGTAATAGCACACAAAATGCGTGATAAAGGAATAACAGGAAAAGTGGGTAGATGGATCTATAATTTCCTAACAAGTTGAACACAAAGAGTAGTAGTCAACAGAGTAAAGTCTGAGGCAGCTACAGTGAAAAGCTCTGTTCCACAAGGCACAGTACTCGCTCCCATCTTGTTCCTCATCCTCATATCGGACATAGACAGGGATATAAGCCACAGTGCCTTGTCTTCCTTTGCAGATGACACCCGAATCTGTATGACAGTGTCCACCGTTGAAGACACTGCAAGACTCCAAGCAGACATAAACCAAATCTTTAAATGGGCTGCAGAAAACAATATGAAGTTCAATGATAAGAAATTTCAATTACTCAGATATGGAAAACGTGAAGAAATTAAAATCTCATCGGAGTACAAAACAAATTCCAACCACACAATAGAGCGAAAAACTAATGTCAAAGACCTGGGAGTGATCATGTCAGAGGATCTCACCTTCAAGTACCATAACACCGTAGCAATCGCATCTGCTAGAAAAATGACAGGATGGATATTGAGAACCTTTAAAACCAGGGATACCAAGCCCATGTTGACACTTTTTAGGTCGCTTGTTCTATCTAGGCTGGAATATTGCTGCACACTAACTGCAGCTTTCAAGGCAGGTGAAATTGCTGACCTAGAAAATGTGCAGAGAACCTTCACGGCACGCATAACTGCAATAAACCACCTCAATTACTGGGAACGCTTGAAGTTCCTAAACCTGTACTCCCTAGAACGCAGGTGGGAGAGATACATTATTATATACACGTGGAAAATTCTCAAGGGATTAGTACCAAACTTGCACATGAGAGTCACTCCCTACGAAAGCAAAAGACACGGCAGGTGATATAACATCCCCCCAATGAAAAGCAGGGGTGCCACTAGCACGTTGAGAGACAACACAATAAGTGTCAGGGGCCAAGACTGTTCACCTGCCTCCCAGTATACATCAGGTGGATTACCAACAAACCCCTGGCTGTCTTCAAGCAGGCACTGGACAGGCACCTAAAGTCGGTACCTGACCAACCAGGCTGTGGTTCGTACGTTGGACTGCGTGCGGCCAGCAGTAACAGCCTGGTTGATCAGGCTCTGATCCAACATGAGGCCTGGTCACAGACCGGGCAGCAGGGGTGTTGACCCCTGGAACTCTCTCCAGGTATACTCCAGGTATGGTGAAGTTTTTGGAGTAGGATGCCGTGGTTTACTGTATCAAAAGCTTTCCTTAGGTCAATAAAGAGTCCTAATGGATATTCATTATTTTACAAGTGCTGTGTAAAGCAGGGCCAGCATTTCTACAATTGCATCATTTGTGCTTTTGTTTTTTTTAAAGCCAAATTGAGAAATGGAAGTTAAGAGTAAATGTGGCAAAATTTTAGACAGGGAGGCAGAAGTAACAGCAAGATGGAGGGAATATACCAAGTTGGTAAACATAGATTATGAAATGAAGGCTGTGATTTGATACCTTGGGCAGGGAGGAATAAGCTCTGTTAGGAGCAAGGAAGAGCCCGAGAGGAGAGTATTGAGGAAATGGTAAGGCAGTGGGTAAGTTGGAAGTGGGTGAAACAGTGGAAATGGATGTTATTAAGACAAGAGATACTGGAAACAGATACAGTTTTGGTATATACATAGTAAGTGGTGTGTAGTACAGTGGTACCTCGGGTTACGAGTTTAATCCGTTCCGTGACCTGGAGTATACCTGGAGAGAGTTCCGGGGGTCAACGCCCCTGAGGCCCAGTCTGTGACCAGGCCTCATGGTGGTTCAGGGCCTGATCAACTAGGCTGTTATTGCTGGCCGCACGTGATCCAACGTTCGAACCACAGCCTGGCTGGTCAGGTACTGACTTTAGGTGCCTGTCCAGTGCCTGCTTGAAGACAGCCAGAGGTCTATTGGTAATCCCCCCTGATGTATGCTGGGAGGCAGTTGAACAGTCTTGGGCCCCTGACACTTATTGTGTTGTCTCTTATCGTGCTAGTGGCACCCCTGCTTTTCACTGGGGGGATGTTGCACCATCTTCAGAGTCTTTTGCTTTCGTAGGTAGTGATTTTCGTGTGCAAGTTTGGTACTAGTCCGTCTAGGATTTTCCATCTGTATATAATCATGTATCTATCTTGACCTTGCTCGTATCCTGATTTGCTCGTACTATTTTGAGTCAATTTTCCTCATTTAAATTAATTGAAATGCAATTAATCCGTTCCGGCTCTCAGGAGGCACGACAAGATACTTAAATATTTTGCTAATGTCAACTCTACGGCTTATTTATCTATCACAATTCATCTAATATGACATAATAAACAATATAAATAACATAGAAACCTGATATATACTCTAGAATGAATAAAATATGTCATTACGTGTGTGGCTATGTAGTGGTGTCCGTGGTGGACGAGAGTTTATCTGGAGACAGGACAAAACATTCCTTGAATATTTTGCTAATATCAACTCTATGGCTTATTTATCTATCAAAATTCATCTACTATGACATAATGAACAATATAAACAACATAGAAACCTGATACGTATATTCTCTAGAATGAATAAAATGCAGTGGACCCTCGCTTATCGGCCGTAACCTGTTCCAGAAGGTCGGTCTAAAAGCGAAATGGCCGATAAGCGAAATAATATTCTCCATAAGATATACAGTCAAGCCCCGGTGTTCGACGCCATCGGCATTCGACTTTTTTTAACGAGAATTTTGGCTCGGTATTAGCCTATCCGCTCGGAGTTGGTGATTCATCCCAGACGCGTACGCGTGGCTCAGCTGGGCCCGGGAACTCAGTGTGCTATTGTTTACAAGGGAGCGACCACCACCCATGCATTCATACTAGTATATTGTCATTATTCCACTGTTTTTAGTGCTTGCAACTGCTAAATAAGCCACCATGAAAGCTCCTAGTGCCCAGCCTGTGGTAAAGAATGTAGCATTCATGCAGGGAGTGTAGCATTCATGCAGGGAGTGTAGCATTCATGCAGGGAGTGTAACATTCATGCAGGGAGTATAGCATTCATGCAGGGAGTGTAGCATTCATGCAGGGAGTGTAGCAGGCATGCAGGGAGTGTAGCATTCATGCAGGGAGAGTAGCATTCATGCAGGGAGTGTAGCATTCATGCAGGAGTGTAGCATTCATGCAGGGAGTGTAGCAGGCCTGCAGGGAGTGTAGCAGGCATGCAGGGAGTGTAGCATTCATACAGG
The DNA here is from genome assembly GCA_009830355.1 of Cherax destructor. Taxonomy (NCBI): domain Eukaryota; kingdom Metazoa; phylum Arthropoda; class Malacostraca; order Decapoda; family Parastacidae; genus Cherax; species Cherax destructor. Next base: position 92,667 of record WNWK01005317.1, read on the forward strand.
GAGTGTAGCATTCATGCAGGTGGTGTAGCATTCATGCAGGGAATGTAGCAGGCATGCAGGGAGTGTAGCATTCATGCAGGAGGTAGTAGGCATGCAGGGTGTAGTAGGCATGCAGGGGGTGTAGTAGGCATGCAGGGAGTGTAGATCATGCAGGGAGTGTAGCATTCATGCAGGGAGTGTAGCATTCATGCAGGAGTGTAGCATTCATGCAGGGAGTGTAGCATTCATGCAGGGAGTGTAGCATTCATGCAGGGAGTGTAGCAGGCATGTAGATAGTGTAGCAGGCATGCAGGGAGTGTAGCATTCATGCAGGGAGTGTAGCAGGCATGTAGGGAGTGTAGCATTCATGCAGGGAGTGTAACATTCATGCAGGGAGTGTAGCATTCATGCAGGGAGTGTAGCATTCATGCAGGGGGTGTAGCATTCATGCAGCAAGTGTAGCAGGCATGCAGGGAGTGTAGCATTCATGCAGGGAGTGTAGCAGGCATGCAGGGAGTGTAGTATTCATGCAGGGAGTGTAGCATTCATGCAGGGAGTGTAGCAGGCATGCAGGGAGTGTAGCATTCATGCAGGGAGTGTAGCAGGCATGCAGAGAGTGTAGCAGGCATGCAGGGAGTGTAGCAGGCATGCAGGGAGTGTAGCATTCATGCAGGGAGTGTAGCATGCAGGCATGCTCCCTGGACAGATTTTTTGTGAGAGAGGGGTCCAGTGACTCTCAACCTGGTCCTAGTGGCATTAAAAGAAAAAGGCCAGTAACTCCAGAAAAGAACTTGGTACCTGCAGTGTTAATGGAAGGGGATTCCCCTTCCAAACACTAACATACTACTCCATCTTCTCCCCTCCTCCCGTCTTCCACACATCAACAACTCTTCAATAAATGTAAGTGACATGTTATTGTACTATTATTTCTTTATTTCTCATAAAATTGTGTGTACATTGAATGTCTATATGTTGTAAAAAAATATTTTATTTTAATACTTTTGGATGTCTGGAACGGATTAATTTTATTTCAATTACAGTGGACCCTCGGTTAACGAAAGGTCCCGTTAACGAAAATTTCGGAAAACGAAAGCTTTTTTCGTAATCGGTTAGCGAAAAATTCCTCGGTTACCGAAAGGTATTAGACGTGTCCGCC